>SNQJ01S0018835.1:37394-53663 GCA_010110895.2 Picea sitchensis | reverse complement strand
AAAAACTACCATTTTGGCTTTATTAAATGGGGAAAGAAGGGAAAAATAAAAATTAAGAAACTAAGAATTGGAGGAAATATAATAAAGGAAAGAAGGGAACTTATGATAAAAAGTGAGGTCAACATAGTAAGGAATCTACAATTAAGAACCTTCTAAAATGAACTAAATTAGCAACATCATTTAAGGGAAAGTATTTAAAACATGTAAGGGGATATAGGAACACCTAGGAGTAAATTTAGGAGCAACTCTAGGTGGGTGAGGGAAATGAGACAATTAATAAATTTAAAGAAAATATTTTTTGGAGGAAAGAGGTGGATGGACGACACTTGTGCGAAGGAGAATATTTAGAATATTTTTATTAAAACTTAATTTAAATGTTATTTAAGGAAAGTTGGATGTGATAAAAACTCTATAAAAGAAAGGGAAGATGGGGAAGAAGGGGATTGACTGTTAATGTAATGTTACGCTGCCGAATTTGTCACTTGACTGATTACTTGTGAGGAGTTGGGATTTCTCAGCTCGGATAAGAGTGGTAGCTCGGCCTTGCGAGGCAAGATAGGAGCTAGACGTACCATCTGGATAGTGTGTGGCCCCTTTGCGGCTTGAGGGGCTAAGGGGGAAGAAGAGTACCCCTAGCGATTGGCTAGGAGGTACCGGTGAGGTCTCGACGGTCGGCGAGCGGACGTCATCGAGGTAGGCGATAATGAAACAATATGATTCTTAATTGGTAGAGTAGAATGCATATTTATTTACTTGGGCAATTAGAAACTGTTTGGTTGTATAAGCTTGTCTCTGTTGTTGTAATCCGATATTCGATGAAAATTAATCTATACCCCATCCATTGTATCTACGTCATTAAATGTCTACCTCGGAGGTTGTCTCAGGCTGAATGGTTGTCTTGCTCCTTGGTGTGTCAATAACCTTGAACTTGATCGATGGCAAAGTTCCTTGTTGTGCTTGATCGTCGGATAAGTATTTCTTTGCAATCTGTCTCTGCACCGTATTGATGGATGAATTTTGTCCTAAGTCTTTCCCCTTTCGTGATTGCCTAAAATTTTTAGGTCAGTGATCAGGCTGAGGTTTTTCTGATCATCGGTTGAAACCTTGTGTTTCTGCGATACTCATCGCCGCTGTATAACCCTGCATGGCAATTTCGCACTTAAATTTTCGATGTACAGATTTACTGTCTTTAACAATCACTGTTATAGTTAGGATGCCTTGATAGATGTACATGGAGGCAAGTAATGGCGAAGTTATACTGTAGTTGGCACGAGCGAATTAGTCTGGGTAATAGATCCTGTATGTCCTAATTAATTAATGGTGGGTATGGTCTGAATCCGATAACATCCCTGGTGAATTTAATCCACGACTTTATGCACATGGAAGTGATGTAATCGCAGAAAAATTATCACTGTGGGTTATCGTGAAGAATTTCTGGGAAAGGGTTCTTTTTCAATAGCTGTGTTTTTTTTTCATAAAAGGAAAACATTAAAAAGGGAAACCCTGGGTAACAATCGCATTCCCTAGCAGTTGTGTGGGTGATTTATCTTGCGAATTTAAGTTCTGACCTGCGAACTCAGTTATTGGCATTTTCATTTTTACAAATTGTTTATGGTTTATATTGGGTTCCGGTTACGAGGGGTTTCTGTTTGAAGGATTCTCTCTCACAGTCCACACACAGTGCTTTTAAATGGCGACCTCACATTGTACACACACACAACGTAACGCGTTTCTCTCTGCATTGGAACCGCTCATTCTGAATTCACACAACAATGATGTTGTTCACCCCCTTTACCCTCTGGATAGCACTGTCCTTTAAACTTGGATACCGAGTCTTGATACCTCCTTCAAGCAGCGCAGATTAAATTCTTAAATTTGGACCACCAATAACCCCAAATGCAGGAAGTTCGCTCTCTAATTGAATCAATTACCTTCTGGTCATGCATGACTTTTCGCTTGGGAATTTTAAGTCTGTTTTAATTTTAGTTGGTTAGAAATTATGGATGGAATACGCGAGCTTCATGGCGTAGCTAATGGCAGTTAGCCCAACCAATTATTGTTTACTACCTTCTATTCTGTTCAATCTTTACCCTCCATTTCTGATCACTGACGTCCTTGCTGCCATCGATTACTATTGACCAATAATCGCCAGCACTGTCCTCATTCACTAAATATAGAAGGACAGTTGGTAAATAGAATGCCTTTATTGTCTTAGGTTAGTGTAAAAAAGGTAGGTTGGTTCTAGTACGTCCAACTGGAAAAAGGGGAATGATTTTATTTAGTAATTTTCGAGATAACACCGATTGTCACGGGATAGTAAGTCATTGAAAAAGAATGATTCTATTGAGATCTTTAGTTGTACCTTAAGAACTCCTTGCATATATCTCTAGGCAGAACCTCTCAAGGCCGTAATCCCTTAAGGCTGACAACAATAAACTTTATCCTTTGAAGTGACAGTGGATATGGCGGTAACCTTTTAGTTGGCAGGTTTCTTTCTTTTGGGACAATAGATTTCCAGAACCTTAAATGTCCAGACCCAATCCTCCACCTATTTGCCTTGCTGTTGGGGACAAAATCCACACCTGTGCGTGAGTTGTTTGCCTCTCTTTTATTTTGTATAGAAAAGCTAAAAGTTGTCGAAGGCTGCGCCTAGTTTTGAGCGCCTCATTTAAGACAACCTGAGTCTGAAATTTGTTTCGGTGCATTACTCGGAGAGAACCCTCATGATCTTATAAGTTTTATTTAATTGTTAGTTAATTGCAATGTATTTAATTGTAATGATATTCATTTAATGGTTATTTAATTGTTATTTATTTAATTGTTATGTAAATTGCAATGTTATTTATTTAATTGCTATTTAATTGGTGGTGAAGCATGAAATGTATTGTTATTTAAGGGCAAATGTTAGGGTAACATTAAATGAAAATATGTTGTTAATTTATTGGAAATGTCACTGAAAATTTTATTGCTATTAATGATATAATTTGGTATGGTAATGGGTAGAAGCATTGTTGCTGTAATTTATGTCGATATTGTAATGAATTGTAATGTGATGAATTGTTAATGAAATGTTAATATAATTGAATGTGGTGAGATAATGGAATGTAGCGCTAATTTCAAATGCTTTATAGTTTATGGAAAGTTAATGTCTGCGTATGTTAAATTTAAATCTTTTTCGAATATGGAATAATAATATTAATGGGAATAATAATATTAAAGCTAGTAAGTTTATTAGTGCTTAATTTTAAATGCATTGTCGATTATGGAATAATGATTATGTGGTTATCGTTTTAGGGTATCGTTAAGGTAAATGTTATAGATAACATAAGCGGTAAGGTGTTTGTCCTTATTTAGTGGTCATAATAAAAATGTAATGCGCACATTACCTTATGGAAATGAATTTGAAAGTTATTATCCTTGATAATAGATAAAATATAATGTCTTGAACTAAGTGCATTAAGTCATTAGGATTTAGTGAATGGGGATGTACAACCAATTGAAATTGCTTTAGTAATAGAACTGCATTTAAATTGTATTTTCTAGTAAATGAATTTACAATTAATTGACTTTTGCATCGTAGAGGACATGGTTGAACCTTAACTATTGTTGTACTTGGATATATACATTCTGTTGCTTGGTTTGCTTGTATCGGGTGGGATGTAGACACCTCCATGTTCCTCAGAACAGTCGCCAGCCCTGAGACCTTAAATGGTTAAAATCGATGGGAACCTGGGCTTGAGCGTTGTTTTTGTGTCTTGGAGGTCCTAGCTATTGCAGGGTAGGACGGGTGGGTAGTCAGTCTTATCATTGTCTGTCGGTTGTCGCTCTTTGTTTACAGAGGTTTATGTGTGTCTTAGATCTCTATGTGGTCATCGCATTCCATGCGTTATGTTCGTCGTCATATGGTGACGTTGGGTCGAATGTACTTATTAACCTTGCACACACGCACACATACACACACAAAAAAATTGCACTTGTTATACGAGGTTGTCACCGTAACGAGGAGGATTGTTACATATGGTATCAGAGTTGGTTACTTGGGATCACTATGAATTTCATTGACATGATTTGATTATATTGTTGCTAATCGAGTTGATTGTGTGCGTGTAGGTAATCATGGTTAGAGGACGACGCGGAGGCAGATGACGAGGTGCTAGGGGACGAGGCGCGACGCCTCCAGTGGCGCCCACACTTGAGGGGTCTAACCCCCAGGGAGATGAGAAGGTTCTCGGATAGTGGCAAATACCAGTTGGCGATGTTGTCGGGATGATGAGATCATTTCAGCGCATGTCCAAGGCACTGATCAGCCGTTTGGACAGAGATGACGCCAGGGCACCGACACCCGCTGAGGTTTCGCCGAGCTCACCGGCCGTTACTGGTAGCATTCACCGTGAACTCGAGAAGGTCAAATTTCTCGAGTTTCTTTGGTGCCCCGGACGACGCAGCCACCGAGGCATGGTTGGAGAACATGGAGATGTGCTTCGCACTTCGTGATTATACCTCCAACATGAAGATCCGCATGGCAGTCTTTCAATTGAAGGGGAGCGCTCTTCTATGGTGGAAGACGCTCCTGCCGCAGTTGAACATGGCCGTCAAAGACGTGTCATGGGAGCTGTTCGAGGAATGGTTCCGAGAGAGGTGTCTTTCAGAAGAATTCATTGAGCGTCATCTCAATGATTTCAACGCATTGCGACAAGGACTTCATACGGTGCCCGAGTACGAAGCACGTTTTATGGAGCTGCTCCGGTATGCTCCGCACCTTAACACTAAGAATCTCAAGGTCAATAGGTTCGTGTTTGTCCTTAACGACAACCTGCATGCAAGGGTTAGGATCTTGATGCCTCAAACCTTGCATGACGCCATCCAAAATTCCCTCATAGTAGAGGAGGATCTTATCAGTGGGGATCAGACCAAGACTCCAGCGAGACCAGTAGGGTAGGGTTCATCTGGAACACTGCAGCACCAGACACCAACAAGACATACGCTGGGATATCGTGGCTTCCAGAGGGGATCCACTTTCACTACACCTCGACGAGCATCGCCTCAGCAGCGGACACCTTATCGAGGACCACCGCATCAGCAACAACATCGCCCGCAGCAACAACAGTTTAGGCTTGTTGAGCATAACAGACCTGGGTTCCAGGCCAGTGGGATGTCATATTCTACTTCGGGTACCAGGACTAATGGGCCGAAGAAGGGGTGGTGGACGTGTGGGGAGCCACACTACCAGCACGACTGTCCTGTGGAGAGGACTAGAGCATCTGGATCATCCGGACCCACGACAGTGGGAGATATCGGCAAGGCCCATCGGATTCATGCAGCGGTGAATAACTGCCAGGCAGAGCACCAGTCGAATGTGCTCGAGATGACAGGTATTGTCACTAACTAGACCCTTAGTATTTTGATAGACCCGGGTGTTACTGAAAGTTTCATTTCTGGTGCAGCGCTAAAAAGGATTAAGGTAAAGGTAGTTGAATAGGATGAGTTTAGCTTCGTGGAAATGGCTTCGGAAGCCAAACAAAAGGTTGGAGGAAATTTTACGGACTGTATCCTTAACCTGGGAGAGTTTTTCACAAGGGTCAACTTGTATGTCACCATCTTAGGGTCTTATGACGTCGTGATTGGTATGGATTGGTTGGAATCGGATGAGGCGATACTCAACTATAAGACGAAACGGTTGAGCTTGGTTGATGATAACGGACAGAGACGTGTGATTGTAGGATGAAACCAGGGAGTTTCCCTGAGGTTCGTCTCTTCCTTATAGCTACATAAGAGTATGCGTAAGGGGTGAAAGATTTATGTGATCCTTTCGTTAAATGAGAAGGGAGTAGCAGAAGGTATGGAACACCTCCTGGTGGTGAAGGAGTTTGCGGACGTATTTCCAGAGGAGTTACCTAGGATGCCGCTGGAAAGGGATTTGGAGTTTACCATAGACTTGAAATCGGGGATGAAACCAATAGCGAGGACACCTTATTGGATGTCAACCCCAGAACTACAAGAGTTGAAAATGCAACTGAAGGATTTGTTGGACCTGGNGTGGGGTGCACCTGTTATTTTCATTTGGAAGAAGGACGGATCGTGGAGGCTTTGCATTGACTACCATCAACTGAAAAAGGCGACGATCAAGAATCAGTATCCCTTACCAAGAATTGATTATCTGTTCGATCAAATGAAGGGAGCGACATTGTTCTCCAAGATCGATTTGCGATGAGGGTATCACCAGTTGCGGATCAAGGAGGATGATGTCCCTAAGACCACCTTTAAGACGATATTTGGACATTACGAGTTTACTGTTTTGTCGTTTGGACTGACAAATGCCCCAGGAGTATTTATGAGTTTGATGAATGGGGTGTTCCGCGAATACTTGGACAAGTTCGTCCATGTATTCATTGACAATATTTTGATCTACTCTCGGATGACGAAAGAGCATGACGAGCATTTGTGCTTGGTACTACAGTGTCTGCGAGATCAAAAATTGTATGGGAAGTTGTCCAAATGCTCTTTTTATCAATCGAGGATTCACTACTTAGGGCATGTCATCTCTGGCGAAGGTATCACCGTGGATCCAACTAAGGTCGAGGCTATTATGGAATGGCCTGTGCCGACGAATGTGATGGAGGTGCGTAGCTTTATGGGTTTAGCAGGATACTATCGATGGTTTGTCGAGGGATTTTAGAAGATAGCAAATCTGATCACGAAATTGCAGAACAAAAACAAGAAGTTTGTTTGGACCGGGAAATGCTCGAAAGCATTTCGGAGGCTTAAAGAGTTGTTGACGACAGCATCGATACTAAAGGTCCCTGACATGGACGCANACTAAGAAGCGTTGCATGAATGTTATATGACTGTTCTTGCATTGATAGGTGTGAGTGTGTATATATGACACACAAGCACCTGCAATGTAATAGGTATTGCAACACCCTTTAGATCCTTTGCAAGAAGAAACAATTCATTCTCAAACAGCCCATTGACTCCATGTAGAGAGAAAACAAACAGAAAATTATTATCAAAACATAAAATTATTTACACAATGCGTCCATCTTTTTCTTTCAAAAAGGTTGTTACGAGGAGATTGAAGAATATGAGAAAAAAGTATTTAAATAATTAGTTCAAAAAATCGCAACCAATAAATTCAGATCCAGTCTGGTTACAGAATTCTAAGTGAAAAGATAAGATTGCATAACATAGATGAAAGGAACACTCTGTTTTTTCTTTGAAAATACAGCTTATAAAATTACTGAATTACTCTATGTGAGAGATAATAATCACAATTAGCTTTAAATTTATTTAGAGAAAACAAACTGCAGCAGCAGTATGTGAACATAACTCTGTGAGAGAAAATTTGATGTAGATTATACAAACAGTACAGTACAATTCTATTTCAGATTAAAAAGAATTACAACATTACTTTGTTTGCATAAACAAAAATACTCCAATACTATTTTGTGAGCGAAAATAAAATAGTTGTAGACGAGAAGAGCAAAACTTGGAAGTTTGAGATTTACATGTTTGGTTCAAAAACGTCCAGGTGCCCATCTAATGCTGTGACCATGGAATGCCTAAAATCTAGGCTTCAGTTATTTCGTCTAAAATTTTCAAATCTATCCCTTGGAAGAGCATTAGTAAAAGTGTATGCGAACTGATCTTCTTTGTCGAGGAGATTGTGCTTTGATTGTAACAATAGACTTTGATGGGCTTATTGACTTCCGTTCCCAACTCTTCAAACAGGTTTTTTGATGCAGGAGCATCTCTCCATGCAGCCAGCCAGCTAGCCACGTCAATGTGCATGCATTCATATGCAAAAAAGGAGGCACAGCCTCATTTGTATTTGTATTGAATGTAATTTAATGTGCTTAGGTTGTTGAGTCAGGAAAGCCATGCCTTTGCGCAGGCATTAGATAGGATCGACCTTTAATGTAGATTGGCTAAGATCTAGGTCCGATTCTGGACTAGATAGCCCCATTCATTGTAATTAAATAGGGTAGGTGTACCTGGAGGGAAGCGCTCAATGAGCCCCTCAGGTAAAAGAGATTTCATATCTCATTTTGTAGTTAGAATGGTTGAGTTGAAGAGCCAGGGAGAGCTCAAGAACACCATTGTAAAATATACAGGCATTTGCCATTATTTAATACAAACAATAGTTTTTCCTTGCACATATTGTGTGTTGAATGGATGTCTGTGTGTGTTCCATGTACATGTTGTATGTGCGTGTTGTTATCATGCCATTGCAGGGAGTGCGTTTGATTTCAGGTTGAGGGTCTTTGAGGCCTCACACCAGGAGGGTGTGACAGAACGCTGAGGTTCTGAGGGCCGTGCACTGAGGATGCATTCCTGAACTCGGAGGAGTCAGACAAAGACATGCTGAAAGCACAAGAACTAAGATCAACAACTCATACAGAAGGAAGATCTTTGAGGTTACTGAACACCTCAAGAGGCAAGGTTGTGTAGCTGAGACGCAGTTGCAGACAGAATCACTGAGGATTATGTAGGAGCTCTGCTAGGTGTGCATTGAGCGTATGCACAGTGGTGCTGAGGAAGAACTCTGCTGAGAGAGTTTGAAGACAGAAGATAGAATCTCTGAGGAGTTCTGTAGGAGCTCTGCCAAGAGGGCATCGAGCATGTGTACAGAGGTGCACAGAGGAAAGAACTCTGCTGTGAGTTCGGGAAGACCAGAATTCTGCTGAGGATTCTGAGGAGCTCTGCTTGGAGGGCATCGAGCGAAGTGCGTGAGTGCACAGGGAAAGAAGAGTTGTTGCGTGTTTTGTGGAAGGGATACTCCGCCAGGAGGGCATCGAGGGAGTGTGCAGACGACACAGGAGGAAGGAACTCCTTGAGTTCTATCATCTGAAGGAAGCATCCACTAAGGGAGATTTCACTGGGTTACTGAATACCCAGAAGACTTAGTGAGAAGGTCGCTTGAGCAGAAGGATAGCAGGAGGCATCCATATTCTCCATTAGAGGGATAAGGAAGACGAAATCCCCCAAGGGGTCTGAGTATTCGCTGAAGCTCAGGAGAGACAGCACCGTGTGTGCGTAGAGACTCTGTATGAGCGCAGGAGTCAAAGAATCCGTTGAGGATTCGAGAACAGAAGCTCAGGAAGGGCAACACTTTTACGCGTATCAGCGAGACTCAAGTTGAGGGTTCGCTGAGGAGAAGAGATGCAAAGGTCCAAGCCTTTGGGAACGAAGAATTCTTCCAAGTCTGGGAAGAAAGCACAGGAAGCTCGAGGGAGCACAACAACCATCAGATCGGCGGAGAAAGAAGATATGCACCATTGGATTTCCACGTCAAGGAGGAGCGCACAGAAGAGTGGATCTGGGCCATCAGATCTGGAGCAACCACCCGACAGCCGTCAGATCGGTGGAAGCTACACGAGGGATAGCAGTCGAAATTTTGGCTGTAGGGAAATCGGAGTTCTCGAGGTCATGAGAACTGGGGTCTCGAAAGTCTTAAAATCCCGAGAGAAAATCTGAGCCATCCGTTTGGAGAGGGACACATGTCACGAGACCATCCGTTCCGAAGATCCGAGGCACCAGGCATCGGGACCACTCAGGTCTCGAAACAGCGATAAGATCTGGACCATCCATCTGAGGGACAAGTGTCAGAGATCAAGCGTCGTTGGCACTTTGTCCATCGGGATATCGGAGGTTCCGGGGACGAGTGTTTTGTGCATTTTGAATTCGCGATCCATGAAACCCCGATGAGTGGAGGCCAGCTGTCGACGATATGGAGACACATCGAGAATCGACATATCATGAGTCCCATGGGCGTATGCACTTAGGCATTGGAAACCCCGTAGCCCCGACGGATAAGGCTGCAATCACGGGTAACTGTCACGTGGACCAGGGCTTAGCCAGGAGAGCTAGAGCACATCGCGAATCGGGAAATCACGAGTCCCGTGGACATGAACATCATGTCATCGAAAATGCCGAAATTCCGATGAAGTGATAAGACCGCGGTCACACGGAGACAGGTCGCATGGACCAGAGTCTAGCCAGGAGGGGCTAAGGACAAAGGACTCATCGGGAAATCTAGGATTGAAATCTCGATAGAGGGATATAAGGATGAGGTCTTATTGGAGGGGTCGTATGGACCAAATCATAGCCGGTTAGGGGATAAAGGCGAGAAGGTGCTAATCGCGAATCGGGGATTCGAGAGTGCAGTGACTCTCGACATCATAAACTGCGAAACCCCGAACCCCGATGCAGACTCGGGGATAACCACGGTTAGGTGCAGAGGCCATGCGGGTCAATGAGAAGGACCTGTGCACTAGGATTTTCATAGTAGCAATTCCAGCAGGGAATCTAAGGAGCCACTTCGGCTTGAAGAGAGAGGAATAGAGCGATCCTGTGAGCAGGAGGTGCGTGCAGGGACCTTGCGGGGTGCACATGGACCTCGATTGCATCAGCTTGTATCAGAGTAGGAATTTCATCTGTAGACTGCAGGTGAAGAGAGAAGGAAAAAGAGGAAGACAAAGTTGCTGAGGACTCTGTAATAACTGTTTGCAGGTAGACAACAATCAAGGAGACAGTCAGCAGGACTGTAAGGATGAAGCTGGAGACACTCTTGACGTGGAGTGACAGCAGCAGATTTGCCACGAAGGCAGATAGAGGTAGTAGGATGGCTACTGAAGGCCGTAGGAAGAAAAGAAAGGCAGAAAATCTTGCAGAAATGGATAGAGAGCTCGCAGATATACGAGCAGAGATAGAGAAGCTGGAACTACGGATGCGGCAGGATGAAGAATTGGTTCAGGTATGCGAACCAGAGACTGGGAGAGGTCTCGATGATGATGATGAAGAGGAGGAATTGGGATCGTTTGATGATCTCAAAGACTTCCAGGGGGGCAGAGAAGTAGAAATTCCATATGGCCAAGAGGACAATGAGTTGAGATCAGCTGAGGATCTCAAAGACTGTCGTGAGGACAGCCAGGAAACTTTGCATTGTCAGTTGGGCAATGAAAGGAGATTAGATGAAGATCTCGAAGACTGCCAGGAGGGCAGTGAAAGCATAAAAAACTGCCAGGAGGGCAGTGGAAGCATGTTAAACTGCCGGGTGGGAAGAGGTGAAAAATTGAGATTGTCTGAAAGTCTCATGGACTCAATGGAGAGTTCAATTCAACAAGAATTGTTGATGAAGATGGGATCAATTGATCTCATAATCTGCCAGGGAAGCGGTGGAAGCATCCCATATTGCCAGGTGAGAAGGGATAAGGAGGTGAAATTGAATCAACCAGGAGAGCTGACAGAGCAAGTGAGATCAAAGGTGAATTTAGATCAGCAGGTGCAACTGACAGAAGAGGTGAAAGAACATCAGGATGATATCTTGATGATTGGGGAAATACAATTATTCCTACCATCTGGCCAAGAGGAGGCAGAAAATTCTGTTGTAAATGCAGCAACAGCAGGGGAACAGTCACAGTTGATGATGATTGATTTCCATCAAACACTGACAGTCAAAGAAGAAGAAGAGTTGGAGCAGGCATTTGAGACTGCCCAAGAATATGAAAGCAAGAATGAGTGTTCTGAGGAACAACTCAATAATTTCAGCCAGCAAGCTGAAAGAGATGTAGCACTGAAGCTGACAAAAAAAGAAACAGAAGGAGGAAACGAGCATTTCGAGGAATGGCTCGATATATTCAACATTTCAGCTGAAAAGACTGCAACATGGGAGGTTGCAGAAGCAGAGGATAAAGAGGCAGACATCACATGGTTTGTTGATCTATGGGATCAATTGGAAGCCCTAGAAGAGAAGGTAAAAGTGCAGGGCACGCACATCCAACAGGTAAAGTTGGAAATGAATAAGGAATGCGTGGGAGATCATGATGATCTTCCCAATGGCCAAAATCTTTTGCAGCTGAGGAGACTGCAACAGCAAAACCAACCACTGGAACAACTGGATGAGGTGATCATGGAGATCAGCAGGCTAATGTTAGAGTCAGCAGATACTGTCAGCAAGGAGAGGCTGAACAGGAAGAAGGAAGCAGCAGCAGTGCAACGGAAGCAGCAGCATCAACAAGATGGAGCAAATGGACAGCTCCACACATTTGTTTGGGATCCAGGGGGATTTCCAATAGGTGACAGAGGAAGCTCATGAGTAGGAGCTCATGATTTTTGTAGCTGTGGAGTATGATGCAGGAGCATCTCTCCATGCAACCAGCCAACCAGCTAGCCACGTCAGCGTGCATGCATTCATATGCAAAAAAGGAGGCGTAGCCTCATTTGTATTTGTATTGAATGTAATTTAATGTGCTTAGGCTGTTGAGCCAGGAAATCCATGCCTTTACGCAGGCATTAGATAGGATCATCCTTTAATGTAGATTGGCTGAGATCTAGGTCTGATTCTGGACTAGACAGCCCCATTCATTGTAATTGAATAGGGTAGGTGTACCTGGAGGGAAGCGCTCAATCAGCCCCTCAGGTAAAAGAGATTTCATATCTCATTTTGTAGTTAGAATGGTTGAGTTGAAGAGCCAGGGAGAGCTCAGGAACACCATTGTAAAATATACAGGCATTTGCCATTATTTAATACAAACAACAATTTTTCCTTGCACATATTATGTGTTGAATGGATGTCTGTGTGTGTTCCATGTACATGTTGTATGTGCGTGTTGTTATCATGCCATTGCAGGGAGTGTGTTTGATTTCAGGTTGAGGGTCTTTGAGGCTTCACAACAGGAGGGTGGGACAGAACGTTGAGGTTCTGAGGGCTGTGCACTGAGGATGCATTACTGAACTCGGAGGAGTCAAACAAAGACGTGCTGAAAGCACAAGAACTGAGATCAACAACTCATACAGAAGGAAGATCTTTGAGGTTACTGAACACCTCAAGAGGCAAGGCTGTGTAGCTGAGACGCAGTTACAGACAGAATCACTGAGGATTATGTAGGAGCTCTGCCAGGTGGGCATTGAGCGTATGCACAGTGGTGCTGAGGAAGAACTCTGCTGAGAGAGTTTGAAGACAGAAGACAGAATCTCTAAGGAGTTCTGTAGGATCTTTGCCAAGAGGGAATCGAGCATGTGTACAGAGGTGCACAGAGGAAAGAACTCTGTTGTGAGTTTAGGAAGACCAGAATTCTGCTGAGGATTCTGAGGAGCTCTGCCTGGAGGGCATCGAGCGAAGTGCGTGAGTGCACAGGGAAGGAAGATTTGTTGCGTGTTCTGTGGAAGGGGTACTCCACTAGGAGGGCATCGAGGGAGTGTGCAGATGACACAGGAGGAAGGAACTCTTTGAGTTCTATCATCTGAAGGACGCATCCACTGAGGGAGATTTCACTGGGTTACTGAATACCCAGAAGACTTAGTGAGAAGGTCGCTTGAGCAGAAGGATAGCAGGAGGCGTCCATATTCTCCATTAGAGGGAGAAGGAATACGAAATCCCCCAAGGGGTCTGAGTATTCGCTGAAGCTCAGGAGAGACAACACCGTGTGTGCATAGAGACTCTGCAGGAGCGCAGGAGTCAAAGAATCCGTTGAGGATTCGAGGACAGAAGCTCAGGAAGGGCAACACTTTTACGCGTATCAGCGAGACTCAAGTTGAGGGTTCGCAGAGGAGAAGAGATGAAAAGGTCCAAGCCTTTGGGAACGAATAATTCTTCCAAGTCTGGGAAGAAAGCACAGGAAGCTCGAGGGAGCACAGCAACCGTCAGATCGACGAAGAAAGAAGATCTGCACCATTGGATTTCCACGTCAAGGAGGAGTGCACAAAAGAGCGGATCTGGGTCGTCAGATCTGGAGCAACAACCCGATAGTCGTTAAATCGGTGGAAGCTGCACGAGGGATAGCAGTCGGAATTTTGGTCGTCAGGAAATTGGAGTTCTCGAGGTCATGAGAACCGGGGTCTCGAAAGTCTCGAAATCCTGAGAGAAAATCTGAGCCGTCCGTTTGGAGAGGGACACATGTCATGAGACCATCTGTTCCAGAGATCCGAGGCACTAGGCATCGGGACCACTCAGGTCTCGAAACAGCGATAAGATCTGGACCATCCATCTGAAGGACAGGTGTCAGAGATCAAGCGTCGTCGACACTTTGTCCATCAGGATATCGGAGGTTCCGGGGACGAGTGTTTTGTGCATTTTGAATTTGCGATCCATGAAACCCCGATGAGTGGAGGCCAGTTGTCGACGATCTGGAGGTGCATCGGGAATCGACATATCACGAGTCCCATGGGCGTATGCACTTAGGCATTGGAAACCCCGTAGCCCCGACGGATAAGGATGGAGTCACGGGTAACGGTCACATGGACCAGGGCTTAGCCAGGAGGGCTAGAGCACATCACGAATCGGGAAATCGTGAGTCTCGTGGACATGAACATCATGTCATCGAAAATGCCGAAATTCTAATGAAGTGATAAGACCGTGGTCACACGGAGATAGGTTGTATGGACCAGAGTCTAGCCAAGAGGGGCTAAGGACAATGGACTCATCGGGAAATCTAAGATTGAAATCCCGATAGAGGGATATAAGGCTGAGGTCTTATTGGAGGGGTCGTATGGACCATATCATAGCCGGTTAGGGGCTAAATGTGAGAAGGTGCTAATCGCGAATCGAGGATTCGAGAGTGCAGTGACTCTTGACATCATAAACTGTGAAACCCCGAACTCCGATGCAGACTCAGGGATAACCACGGTTAGGTGCAGAGGCCATGCGGGTGAATGAGAAGGACCTGTGGACTGGGATTTTCATAGTAGCAATTCCAGCAGGGAATCTAAGGAGCCGCTTCGGCTTGAAGAGAGAGGAATAGAGCGATCCTGTGAGCAGGAGGTGTGTGCAGGGACCTTGCGAGGTGGACGTGGACCTCGATTGCATCATTTTTTTTTGTTTCTCCAAAGAATAAGCCTTTGTCCAAATACAAAAGAATATCCAAAAGCACTCTTTCAATCATTCAAGCTACCTACCCAATCTACATTTATCTATTCTATAGCATTGAAATCATTAGTAGCATTACAAAGAAATTCAAAAAATTTGATACCTCTTACATATCTAATAATTCTTTTGTTTGTTGGAAAATGAGACTCATGAAGTTTATGCATGAACCTCGCAACAAGAGTCACAAGAAACATAATTTCTGGTCTAGTGTCTATTAGATACATAAGACTTCCAATTAGAGATCTATGAAGAGTGGCATTACAAAGTGGAGTTTCATCTCCCTTCATCAATTTACTCCAAACAACCATCAAAGTGCTCACAGGTTTACATCCTTGCATGTTAAATCATTTCAACAAGTCTTAAATGTAGAAAATTTGAACTCAAAACACTTAGTTAAATCTTGATTTCAACCTCCAATATCACTATAACTGTAATGGAGTAAAATACTAGCATTCTATAGCAGTATATAAGAAAAAATACATAAACTAAGCAATCTGATATAAAAACACTAGCGAAATTCTATCGAACAATATAAAAACCACACACTTGAACACTAGAAATTCTAAGCAATGCCCCTAGAAAAACCCACAAGGGGAAAACCAGTACAAGGAGATTTTATTATTGAGATCTAGGAAATATTTATGAGTTTACAACATCATTAATATCCACTTTAATTACTCCCCGGATGGGGTGACACGCGGAGCGATAATGCCACGCGGGAATGCACCAGGACGCGGATTTAATGCATCAACTGGCCATTACACCATGGCCATTAACCTCGCATGAGTCTGCGCAGAACCATAGACATGAAGAGGCCCCTCGCGCAAGGAAAGGGTACCATAGACATGATGAGGCCCCTGCGCATTAACAAGCAGCCTTTAATGGCGTTGATTATGGAAATTGATATGGCTCTAGCGCTCATTTGTTTTGGCGACAATTTGTTTCGGGAGGCTTCCGGCTCGCAGGCAAACCATAGTTGTGGCGACCTCTCTCCCGCCTCCCTGTCACAGCAGCTGCACTTGGCACCCTCGCCGTTCCTCCGAATAAATTCGATAAGCAACCATGACATTGGGACTTCTCACTGCACTCTCGCCATGCCACGAATTCGAGGGAAACCGCGTCGTGGTGCGGCTTGGTATGCAGTAGCGTCGCTGCATAAACGAAAAGAACAATTTGAGGCAGCACTGGTGATAGTAGCTAGATGGAGGAAGCGTAGACCACGCAAACCTCCTATGGCGTGCGTGGAGGAGGTTGTCCCGGAAGGAGGTCTGCCCAGTCCACCTGAGAATTTGGTCATGGTACCGGAGAATTGGCACCCGAGTACGAGCTTCAACTCTCATACCATACGAAAGCCAGAAAGCAAAGTGCTCGACCCTACAACAGACAACACATAGGCGCCCTACTCC
>SNQJ01S0018834.1:127937-147982 GCA_010110895.2 Picea sitchensis | reverse complement strand
AATGCCTCCTAAAATTACTGCAATAGCTCAGGGGGAGCATGTCTCTTCTTTGACATTGATGTCAAAGGGGGAGAAAAGAATTCGGGTGCCTTAGTTGCTATCAATGACAAAGGGGGAGATTGTTGGCATGTTTTACAGGCAGTGTATGATTTTCATTGATAGCAAGTACAACAACGATGATGGCTTGAGTACAACAACGATGATCAACAGCGTAGTGATAATCGGGGAAGAACAACAACCGTGATCGTTGGATCAACAATTCAGAATTCTCGATGGCTGCCATATCTCAATGTAGACAAGAAGAGTGCGCTGAAGAGGAGGACAGATCTCAGGCATTAGATCCAAGCACAATATCTGACCATCGTTGGATCAAGGAGAACTTGCACGTTCTTTAAAGTGCAAGGAGTAGCGGGCTCACAAAATCCTGAAAGAAGGAGGACTGTCCATCTTCAGGTAGGACACGTGGAGAAAGATTGTCATTTCACTGAATGGAGAGTCAAAGGAACAGGGTTCCCTAACCTCTCAAAATTGCGATATTTGAAATCGCGATTCAATCTGAGCCGTCAGATCAAGGTTTGATCTGGACCATTGATCCCAGTCCATTTCGGAGTTTCACGGATCGAGAGTTGGAGATGTCAAGGAATATTAACCACAGGAATCCTGAAATGGTGATATGCGAAATTGCGACTTCATCTGAGCCGTCAGATCAAGGTTTGATCTCGAAGATTGATCCCAGTCCATTTCAGAGTTTCGCAGATCGAGAGTTGGATATGTCAAAGAATATTAACCACATGAATCCCGAAATCCCTATATGCGAAATCGTGACTTAATCGCAACCGTCAAATCAATATGTGATCTGGACCGTTGATTCGACTCCATTACAGAGTTTTGTGGCTCGAGACTTTGAAGTGACAAGAACAATGAACATCAAGAATGTCAAAATTGCGAAATGTGAAATCGTGAAATGATCTGATCTGTCAGATCAAGTGTTGATCGGGACCGTTGATCCCATGCCATTTCAGGGTTTTGGGGATCACGACTTGGAGAGTCAAGATGCCTCATCTCCAGATTCACGAAATGTGAAATAGTGAAAACACCTTATGCATAAGGCTGTGGTCTCATCCCTTGGTCACATCAGCGAGAGATGGAGGAAAGAGCTAGAGAAACCAAGCTCCATTTCGGGGATCGCGACTGGGAATGTCGAGATGCATGGTCACACAAATGCCAAATTGCCAAATGTTGAAATGCCAAAATGAATGCAAGATCCCATGGAATCAGTCCAATGGTGCAGGTGAATTTGAACAAGATCAGAGGGCTATTGTAGCATGACACAGTGTAACTGCTAGAAACCACTGATGGTTTCTTCCAGAGGACTCGAAGACAGTTCGGGATGACTGACAGAGGAGATGAAGAGTCTCTTGGAATCTTCAAGAGGGATGAAGATGTTCATGAAGGTGATTGACAACTAGATGATCATTGAGGCCTGTAACAGGAACAGAGAAGGTGAGCTCGATTGTCACAGAGAAGACAAAGAGCCTCAACTGCCAGAGAAGCTAAGAAATCTAGACAGAACACCCAGTGATGTTGAACGCGTGGAGAAAACTGCCAAAGAAGCTAAAGAGTCGCGATGATGATGAGGTAAATCACTTGAGATGTGGAGGAGAATGGTGGGGTGTGAGCATGCAGAGGCATGGAAAATATTGCATGCACAAGGAGCATAGGGTCGATAAGAAGGTGGAACAAAGAGGAGATGAGGGTTGTTTTCGCTGTGTAGGAGAATTCAAGTGTGTACAAGGAGGAAGAACGCAGGAGAAGAAATGCACAGTCGAGGAATGATGCATGGAAGGGATATGCCGCATAGAGCATAAAAGGAAGAAAAATAGAAAGTGCTAGAGGTGTGCAGAAGACATTGATGCAGACAGGGCAGAGTAGTGTAACAGAACAACGACAGGGCTGGTAATCCATTGAATAATTTTATGTCGCTGTAATAAGTTTTAGTAACAAAGAATTTATAATTTAGGGTGGTTTGGAGGTACTAGGGAGGACTGGTGTCCTCAAAGGTTCAAGTGGGTGCTTGAATACAGGGAGTTGGTGCTTCCTTCTAGTTGGTGCTAGAGAAACCAGGGGGTTGGTGCTTCCTTCTAGTGGGTGCTAGAGAAAATAGAGAGTTGGTGCTCTCAGCAAGTTGCAGCTTGCAAAAACAGAGGATTGTAGCCTCAGAATGAGTTGGTGCTCATATGTATGATAATGTAAAGAATGTAGATAATACTTATCATATAAAGAAAAAGAGGTTTTTACCCTGTATGGGTTTCCTCGGCAATTATCTGTCTCTGTGTTTCTCATATATGTGACTGATGTTGAATGTGCCTTTGTTTATTTCCCATTATTGTGATCATCACTAAGTTCCCTGTAAAGATTTTAAAAGAAGCATAATTGTTTAAGCACGGTAACAACTGATTCACCCCCCCTCTCAGTTTTCCAACAAAGCCATGGTTTAAATGCCAAAAGTTCTTAAGAAGATCCATGCATGGTTGCATGAGGACATGCAACAAGTTGAGTTGGGTGGCATGTTGGGCCTCATAAATGTCACATTTATATCCTCTTTTTCCTTCATTATTCCTTACATTTCATCGTCCCATTAACCTTCCATCATACCATTTCCATAATGATACTTGGGTTTCTCCTTATTATTTTCCATTGTATTCATTTTAGTATTATAAGTGAATTTGTGATTAAATATTAGAAAAATAACATATGTTCATTATATATCAAGGTTGGATGAGTTTGATGATGTGTGCAGGCATATGTGAAGATTTTAACAAAGTCAGATATTACCACCTAGCCTCAAATTCGAATTTCATCTTCAAGATTTGAAGATTTGAAGAATATTTGGGACAATCATTCAAACATATTCAAAGGAGAAGATCATGGAAGATTTGGATGACATATCTTATCTAAGATATGTGAGATATGTGTGGAGGATTTGAAGGGATCATATCTTCCATGGATGATTTTAAGGATGGAAATTTATTTTAAAATGTAGAAACCTTGGCGAATATTACTAAACCTTCATATGCCAACTATAAATGTTTGGCGATATTTTTGTAAAATTATTCAAATTTCTAAGGATTTTATATAGTTTGTATAATTTTTTGGCGATTTTTAAGGTAAAATAATTTTATCCTATAGAATTTGGGTGAATCATTTTTAGAATGGCGAATCAGTTTTTGGGAAAAACCATGGAAAATTAGCCCAAGAGAGAAATTTAGCCCCTAAAATCATCCTTATAATAGGAAAGTAGTTGAGAATGGTTGAGATAATAGTGGATCTGTAATTATGACACTCTTCAAGACTCTCATGTATATAAGAGAGTGTTCTCTCTTCATGAGGGGGATCATGTTATTCATAGGATATTAGCTTGGAGAGTTAGAGATCATGTAATTCATAATTTAGTCTTGTAANAAATGTCACATTTATATCCTCTTTTTCCTTCATTATTCCTTACATTTCATCGTCCCATTAACCTTCCATCATACCATTTCCATAATGATACTTGGGTTTCTCCTTATTATTTTCCATTGTATTCATTTTAGTATTATAAGTGAATTTGTGATTAAATATTAGAAAAATAACATATGTTCATTATATATCAAGGTTGGATGAGTTTGATGATGTGTGCAGGCATATGTGAAGATTTTAACAAAGTCAGATATTACCACCTAGCCTCAAATTCGAATTTCATCTTCAAGATTTGAAGATTTGAAGAATATTTGGGACAATCATTCAAACATATTCAAAGGAGAAGATCATGGAAGATTTGGATGACATATCTTATCTAAGATATGTGAGATATGTGTGGAGGATTTGAAGGGATCATATCTTCCATGGATGATTTTAAGGATGGAAATTTATTTTAAAATGTAGAAACCTTGGCGAATATTACTAAACCTTCATATGCCAACTATAAATGTTTGGCGATATTTTTGTAAAATTATTCAAATTTCTAAGGATTTTATATAGTTTGTATAATTTTTTGGCGATTTTTAAGGTAAAATAATTTTATCCTATAGAATTTGGGTGAATCATTTTTAGAATGGCGAATCAGTTTTTGGGAAAAACCATGGAAAATTAGCCCAAGAGAGAAATTTAGCCCCTAAAATCATCCTTATAATAGGAAAGTAGTTGAGAATGGTTGAGATAATAGTGGATCTGTAATTATGACACTCTTCAAGACTCTCATGTATATAAGAGAGTGTTCTCTCTTCATGAGGGGGATCATGTTATTCATAGGATATTAGCTTGGAGAGTTAGAGATCATGTAATTCATAATTTAGTCTTGTAATGAGGAGAAGGGGATTCTTAGATTTGATTCTTATCTTTTTTATTCTTTCATGCTTTGTCATTTGACTCTTGTAATATAATTTGAGATTGATGTATTGTGTGAGCTCACATATGTCTTTTGGTCATTCAACTCTTCACATGTTGTATTTCTTTCCTAGATTAATTTCCTTCTTTCCTAGTTAGTCTTTCAATGCTTTCCTAGAATAATTTCATTTCAGAAATATAAATTAGATTACTTATACTTTAGTCCTGCATATACAGTGCATGTGCTTCATAATCCTATGAACCTCAGATTGACAAATTAAATAGTTGGGAAAATAATTCTTAGATCCACTAAGCATAAGTCTTAGATCCTATTTAACAATTCTTCCAATCTTTATATCTCACACAATATTTGAGAAGTATTTTAAGTGGTGTTTTCATAGATACAATACCTTGGACTAAAGTTTTTGGTGTCATTGGTCCATTCTCTTCATCTTGGTTGTATCGATAAAATATATCCTTGAATTGACATATAGGACTAGGATTTCCCTCTACAACATTGCATCTAAACCTTTTGGTATTGAATTTTCCATGGTATCCACCCGATTGGACATTGGACATTGGTATGTGTTACAACTCAAAATTACTCACTTCAATAGTGTCACAAGTGTCGTCATTACAAGTGTCTCAAGTGTCGCATTTTAGTCACAAGTGTCACAAGTGTCAGAAAAAGCATACTGCCATAATGTCTATGTCGTTCCTATAACGACATCGAAAGGACACTTGAAACACCTCAAACAATTGATTTGAAAGAAGAGGAATGGGTTAATAGAGTTTACAAACCTTTTTCCACTAGAAAACCCACTCAAAAGATATTTTTTGGAGAGGAGCGCTCCCCTCTATACTGTTATGGAGCATTATAATGCCATGATGCCCTTTATGGGGAGCAGCGCCACTATTAGGGGCACCAGTGCTTGCTGCTATTCTTTCAAGGAGTGCTATACTGCTCTGATGCACTTTTTGGAGGAGCACTACCTATTCTAGGCGAAAATTGGTTTGTTGAGAAGATTGAGGGAAAGATCCCCTCAATATCTGAAGGTGGTTGGCTTCGAATCCTTGGTCAAGCCATGATATTAGGGCAGATCCATAACTAAAGGAGGTAAATCCTCAACTTACCCCAAAGATATCTCAAGTGGTTGGGCCTCTCCAAGCCTATTTAAATAGGCCTTCTCATGGTGAAAGGGATGGAAACAATTGTGAAGCATCTAACCTATGATCTCATGAAGAAGATGTCTTTCGGAACATCAGCATTTGGTGTGTGGAATATTTGAGCAAGATTTCAGATGAGGAAGGCTTGACAAAGTTGCTACACTCACATCTATGGCTGTAAGCATTCTTCGTTGTTGTTTTCTTTAATATAATATGCTTGGCTTGTTTCTTTCAAATCTATGTTTGATCTCACATGAATTTGTCTCTAATAGATATGTCTATTTCGAGCTAATCTCAGTAGAGTAGGAAGTTGTTTGTACTTTTGTTTGTCTACAAGGCTTATCGAGGAGCCTAATATTGGAGCTCAACTCGGACCGTGCAGGGACAAACATCGGTAAAAGGTACTTCTTTTCTCCTTCCTCCTCACACCTTAGTTTATCTAGATCTAAAAGGAAGTCAGTGTCCATGATAATCATCGTATGTCTTAAGAGTTAAGAGTCTAGCTCTCAAGAGGAGATCTACCTGTCCGCAGGGAAATTTTCCTTCAACAGAAACTGGTGACACTATTGGCGAAGTGTTGTAAAGAACAATTGTAAAATGAATGCTAATTTAAAAACTTTCTAGAATTTTTTTTGTTTTTAGGATCTTCCGCCAACAGTAGACTAGGGTTAGTGCTTTGGATTAGGCTAAACATGATCTGGTTGGATGACTCAGGATCAACAACGTCAATAGCGGCCAAGAGCGTTCTACGTTGACTGGGGCAGTTATACATCTAGACTCTCCCACCAACTTGATTTTCAAGTTGATGTTGTTGTTCACAATCAAAAAATCCATCGAACTATTCTAGATGAGGGAGCCTCAACTTGTGTCATGTCTTTAGCATGTTGGAAAGGTTTAAAATCACCCGCACTTAACAAATCCCCAATGATGTTACGCACCTTCAATGGGTGAGGTTTTCATCCCCATGGGCTTTTACAATCCCTGTCTATCCAATTGGGTGGCAAAACTATTACTGTTGATGTTGAGGTGGTCTTTGCTCCCCTCGATTACAACTTGTTACTTGGAAGAAGTTGGTTTTATTCTATGACTACCATTGCCTCATCAGTTTTTCGATGTGTCCAATTTCCTGATCAGGGAAAAATTGTCACGTTGATCAGTTGGATTTATGTACGACCAATGCTCGCGCTCCCACTACCAACAATATTCCTTTCTTGGGAGACCACAAGATCACATATCAAACAATTGGTGTTGGCTTACTGAAATATTCTAGCCTCATGGGTAGCTTCCCTACACCACTTCCACTGAATATACATCATATTGCCACAATCGATATGATTTCGACTGCTTCTTATCAATCTTTGGAATCATCTGACCCTTGGATTGTACCTCGTCCATTGGAATTCGATGCACTAGGTGACATTGTGCCACTTAGTCCAGCCGAACCATCATATGTTTCTATCTAATCTTCTTCTCCCTCGTTGGATGACCAACATCTATTGGCACCTGACAGTTCCTTGATGCAATCACGGTTGAGTTCCTTGTCGACTGCAATCGACTACATTTCCCCAATTTTTCCTTTTGATGAATCTATTCCAGAAATGCTTTGCATTGACAAGCTACCTTGGGATAATAGCCATCACTAATCCTCTTTTCTTCCCCCTCATGAAGAAATTTGGGAAGATATACACTCTATCTCCCCTCCAGATGTTGATTTTCCATCATCTCCCATGATTTCAACTTCTGATGATTTGGACCCAGTAGTGGACATGGTGATTTCTTCAGTAGGGTTATTCGAGCCTGATCTCCTTACCCCTATCCTTCTAGAGAATTATTCTCTTGCAAGCCATGATCAAGAAGCAGTTACAAGCATAGTTTCTCTTCTCTGTGGCAAGCTCGATAAAAAACTGAAATAGAGGCCCTGAGCATAGTTCTTTTCCTATGTCAAGCTTGTTAAAAAATGAAACAATCACCTCTCTTGAACCTTCTTTTCATCCACCCTTCTCCTTTTTCTCATCTCATAGAGAAATTGGTGACAACCTCAAAGTCGGTGAATGAATTGAAGCTTGGAGGGCATGTCTCCAACCTTTGATGATCATTCTGGAGTTAAGCCACTAGATTTTCAAGTTGGGGGCATATAGAGCTTAGTCTTTTTTCTTTCTCGTGCTCATAAATACATGAGAATGCATCCGGGTATACTTTTATCTCTTTTTTGGACCTATATGGATACATGGAAAAGGAACATTGAAGTCATCTTTAAGTTCTTTTCAGACTCTCTAAACATGAAAAGATTGTCGTGCGACCTTGTTCTCTTCACGCTCATTAAATTATTTGAAG
The DNA here is from genome assembly GCA_010110895.2 of Picea sitchensis. Classification (NCBI taxonomy): domain Eukaryota; kingdom Viridiplantae; phylum Streptophyta; class Pinopsida; order Pinales; family Pinaceae; genus Picea; species Picea sitchensis. Next base: position 140,116 of record SNQJ01S0018834.1, on the reverse strand, counting down.
AAAACATCTGTTGAGCGATAGTTAATCTCTTTTTCGGTCTCATCAGATAACATTATGAAAAAGGACAACATTGGATTCATCTTTAAGTTCTTTTCAGACTCTCTAAACATGAAAAGATTGTCGAGCGACCTTGTTCTCTTCACGCTCGTTAAAGTATTTGAAGAAAATATCTGTTGAGTGATAGTTTATCTCTTTTTCAGTCTCATCAGACTACTTTATGAAAAAGGAACTGAGAGAGTTCTCTTTTAAGTGTTTTTCTAGAATCTATAATCATGAAAAACCTTCGAGTTTACCTTCTCTGGACTGGTTAAACCATCATACATTAAAGGGCCCATATAGGATCGAACCCTTACTTCTTCCAGTTCATTAAACAAAGGAAGAGGAACTTATCGAAGGTGAGTTATATCGAGCATGTGTTACCCTCCTCAATCTCGTTAAATTAAAAAGAGGTACTCATCTATCTGGATGGGGGAAAAAATTGAAAGAAGCAAGCCAAGCAGTTTTTGAGAACATTACCAACAACTCTTAGAGTCGCCTTTGAACACAACACCTTGTCTTTGCATGCATTTTAATCCACTGAACCTCTGCACTAAGCCAATCCTTTGATTTTCTCATACTCCTTTAGGTCACCTGACGTAAGTCACAACATCCACTGCATCATCAAGTTTTGGTCCATGCCATGTTTCTGCTATCGTGCCTTAGTGTTCAAGGGAAGTATCTGCCTCGAGAGTCATCTGTCACAAATATCTTGTCTCAATACCCATGTCAGTCCATGTTCATTTGACCTACCAATTACATCTCTGTTTCTGTTTCATGTCGTTGATGGGGGATACATCAAGGCCCTCCTTCGATGAGTCTATTCCTGTCAACTTCAACACATTATCTAGGAACTAGATTTAGAAACCAGTTAGTACTTTGGGACCTTCATGCCTCAATGGTAAGCCTCCTCACATTCGACAGTGGGTTTACATCATTGACCTCTGATCAAATGATTCCATGGATGTTCAACTTCAGCTCATCCATTCACATTCGTTGGAATGTACTAGGATACCTTGGGAATCATTGACATCAATGGTGATTTCTCTCACGATTGTTAACAGTTTACATCATTGACTGGTAATCAAGTGGTTTTTTCCATGTTCAACATCAAGACATATATTCACATGGTTATATTCGTACTACATCAGGATCGGTAAGAAGACCCTGGGTTGAGTGGTCACTCTGATATGTACTTTGCCCAGGTTGCGATGGAGTTTCTCTTGAACAATGACACATATACTGTCACATAGATCCACTTTGTATTGGTCGTGGCTATGTCTTGTCATCTCATAGATCCACTGTGTATTCTTCATGGCTACGATCAATTCAGGTCATGGGAGTATATATCCACAGTGTATCTTCAGTGGCTATATCGTTTTGTCAATATAATTATGGATCTGCAGTGTATTTTATGGAGGCCATATCTTGCAAGTCTCTATCACTCAAGCATAGGTATGCATGCCTTGGGTTTGAAGCATGTCTTAAAATTTGTTTGATGGTTCTATGCAGCTTCTGTCAAGTTCTCTGAGCCCGCACCCTTGCTTGAAAGTCTGCAAAGTATTTCAGTTATTAGTTCTTGTCTTCTAACTTCATACTTTGGGGGGCAATTTGTTACACCTCAAAATTACTCACTTCGATAGTGTCACAAGTGTCGTCATTACAAGTGTCGCAAGTGTTTCATTTTGGTCACAAGTGTCAGAAAAAAAATACTTCTATAATGTCTATGTCGTGCCTATAACAACATCGGAAGGACACTTGAAACACCTTAAACAATTGATTTGTAAGAAGAGGAATGGGTTAATAGAGTTTACAAACCTTTTGCCACTAGAAAACCCACTCAAAAGATATTTTTTGGAGAGGAGTGCTCCCCCCTATACTGTTATGGAGCATTATAACTCCCTGATGCTCTTTATGGGGAGTGCTACCACTATTAGGGGCGCCAACGCTTGCTGCTATTCTTTCAAGAAGCACTATAACGCTCTGATGCACTTTTTGGAGGAGCGCTACCTATTCTGGGTGAAAATTGGTTTGTTGAGAAGATTGAGGGAAAGATCCCCTCAATATCTGAGGGTGGTTGGCTTCGAATCCTTGGTCAAGCCATGATCTTAGGGTAGATCCATAACTAAAGGAGGTAAAATCTCAACTTACCCCAAAGATATCTCAAGTGGTTGGGCCTCTCCAAGCCTATTTAAACAGGCCTTTTCATGGTGAAAGGGATGGAAAGAATTGTGAAGCATCTAACCTATGATCTCATGAAGAAGGTGTCTTTTGGAACATCAGCATTCGGTGTGTGGACTATTTGAGCAAGAGTTCAGATGAGGAAGACTTGACAAAGCTGCTACACTCACATCTACAGTTGTAAGCATTCTTCGTTGTTGTTCTCTTTAATATAATATGCTTGGCCTGTTTCTTTCAAATATGTGTTTGATCTCACATGAATTTGTCTCTAATAGATAGGTCTATTTCGAGCTAATCTCAGTAGAGTAGGAAGTTGTTTGTATTTTTGTTTGTCTACAGGGCTTATCGAGGAGCATAAGATTGGAGCTCAACTAGGACCGTGCAGGGACAAACACCGGTAAAAGGTACTTATTTTCTCCTTCCTCCTCACACATTAGTTTATCTAGATCTAAAAGGAAGTCAGTGTCCATGATAAGCATCTTCTGTCTTAAGAGTTAAGAGTCTAGCTCTCAAGAGGAGATCTACCTGTCCACAAGGAGATTTTCCTTCAACAATATGTTAGCCCTTTATGCTTCTTTACCTATGCATGCATAAAATGATTGATATTTCTTATGATTTTTTTCATTTTTATAGTACCACTTTGATTATGGCCCCATCCAAATAATTTTTTGAAATACCAAGAGCCCATTTAGATTGAATGTGCATTGTGAACCATGTTCTCCTTTCTCATCTCTTTTTTACCATTTCCACAAAAGATTCGATGCATTTATTTGGCCCTTTTTTTTCACTTTCTTCTTTTAGTCTTTACCATAACACCTATTTATAAACCATCACCATTAGTTGAGGCACATATTTGGATGTTCCCTAATTTTGTGGCCCATTTTATTTTTGTTTTTCCAGGGAAACATTTGCTAGGAACCTGGTGGATACTTCCCCACATTCGTGGATGGAATATATAGTAAAAGAATTGGTGTATCTTAGTGCATATAACATAGGGGATTCAACTAGGAACCTATTAGCATGAAACTATCGAAATCCCCAACAATGGCAACAACTAGTTGAGCTAACCCCTCGGGTTTGTGAAATATTTTTTTGTACTTCTTATTGTTGTCATTTTGTTCCATTTGGAACCAATCATTTGCATACATGAACTCAACTCCTCTATGCACCATCTATGATTTATTGATTCTTTTTACCATTTGTTACAAAAAACAAAAACATCATAAAACACCAAAAACCAAAAAAGGGGAGTAGGATAATCACTATGTTTTTTTATGAGTATGAAATGGACATCTATCAATATTTCCCTTAATTACAACATTTTCATTTTAGTCCATTGTCAACAATTGAGTCATCAAGGTCTTAATTTTTGTTCGTCACTACTACTTGTGTCAAAACCCTTTTCATTGATATACTTGATTATCAATGAAATTAGTGCAACTTGAGTCTATCCCCCATTGATTTAACTATCCATGATCTTGTTATTTGTGCCCCTACCCACACCAACCAACTATATATTCGATGTCAAGGGAAGTCTTTGTTACTCATTATCTTGTAATTCATTGATTCAAGTATATATTCAATGTTGTGGTTATAGTCATACTATTATGATTTTCCCTTGCTTTTGATTGGAAGGATTCACCATTGTCTTTATTGATTAGATGAGTTTTCTATTATTGACCATAACACAATCTACTTCGAGAGTCAGACTTACGGGTCTACAGTACCTTGGGACCTAACTTTACCTTTAAGAAGATTCCTTGCATTCAAAAGTGATCCACCCGCATTGACTCATGAATGGATGGTTTCTCTTGTGTTCGACTTCAACACTTTTGTTCACACTTAGGAGAATCATACCTATACCTTGTGTTACAATATTTGATGTGCTCATTTTACCATAAACAATATCACTATTGTCACCCAACCATAGGCACACAACAACCCTTGAGCACCATAACCTTTTCTAGATAAAATGATTATGGAAGCAGCACTAGAACCAACAGATAACCAAGAGAGTGCATCTTTCTCCAAAGATAGCTCACTAGATAGAAAGTTCCAAAGCCACAAAACAATAACAATAATCAGTTGCAGCAGTTTTAGTTTCACTTACCAAGAATACCATGAATAATATCAGAATACCACCAAGAATGTCACCAAAAATAGCACCAAGATATACTAGAAGGTAAGGGGCATATCTTAGGCTAGATAGTGCTAGAGAGAGAGACCAATAATCACCCCACAGGATTCACCTTCCATTCTTGTAGCTGTAGCTCCAAACTTGCGCTATACTTGAGAGAGTGAGTGAGGTGAGTCTGTACAAATGAGCTCAAGTGACCTTTATTTATAGTGCTCCTTGTCACTTGTCTAGGTCGACTTATATTTTAGGAGGGTAACACTTTAATATTAATTATTTCACTAAGTCGACTTGTCTTCTAGGGTTTTTACATATATGTTTAGGGTTTCTCTTACTTTTGGAATATTCTATTATAGACAAAGGTTACACATGGAGGTTAATACCTCCCATAACTACCATAATATCAACACCTTGGTCCCCATTATCCTCATCGACAGGTCTTCTCCTGATCCATAGTGATTTTTGTTATTGATTGTTAATTGATAAGTTTCCCCCATGCTCTACTTTAACTCATTTATTCACATGGTGATGAGTCATACTATGTGGCGATGTTGAATATTATTATTAAAGACTGATTTTTTATGGTTGGTGCCATTGCCTTTGCATTGTTGACCACTCTGCACATTGTCCAAGACCTCAACTCTCCCAGCACTTGTTCCCACACAATGATGTCGTAGGAAGTTATGTTGCATGATAATGTGTATTACTTAGCATGTTCAAAGCTAGCACCATGTTATTATACTTTGTTAGTATCATACAAGAGACATCTCAATAGACTCAATCCTCGCTCCAGCATGGGTATGCCTAAATTATGAGGAAGTTCAACATTTTTGGTGACTACTAACGCTTTATTGTAGGTGGTTCCCCTCCCTCTCCTTCTTCTGGCAATGTATTTTGTGGTCCCCTTTCTCCCTCTTATCTAGTGATATAATGAAAATAGTTGATGTATTTCAGCCATACGTTGTTCTCCTAACCTCAATACATCAAGGGGCACCTGTTAGACCACCAAAGTAGTCACACAGTGACCAAATCTCATCCAATATTAAACTCACCAATGAACATACATTGATGACTATTACAACACAGAGAACCTTAAGGAATGACTTAAAAAAGGTAATAATTATGCTCCCTAATGGTTAAAATGGTTTAATTATTGAAATTCTCTATGTTTTTCCACTTGACGTCATTGTTTCTATGTAGTCAGATCAACAATGTGGTACATTTACTAGTAACCTTGTTGATTTTTGAAAGTGATAATATTGTTGAGTACTCAACACACCCTAAAAGTTCCGTGACCATTTCCTTTTGGGTACCACCCTTTATTTTTTACTTTTGATTGTTTTTCGCCTTTGCACGAAACTAACACTTCGTTTGTCTTATGTATTTCATGTGTTATTTAAAGTTCAATTGAATCTAAAGAGACTTAAAAATTAATCGGAGACCCAGATCTTCCCTGACTTACAAAGAGAAGTTCGACATCAGCAAAAAATTGAGGTGGAAAAAATCGTTTCGAAAGTTAGGATAGCCGAGTGCCGACTTTCATTGGCATCAGTCGATGAGAATATTTATTTCCTACAAATAAAGCCATGGTGGGGATTTTGCCGAAGACCGATCCTTTCAGCTTCGGCAGAAATATGTAAGGGTACGTGCCCTACAAAAGGAAGAATGACACCCCGATCATTGACGCCCAATAACATTGGCGTCAAGAGTTTTATCAGGAAAATAGGAATATTAGTGTACACTCTGATAATAGCCGATCCCCGATATTCACGCAAGAGTGATGTGAAATGATGAGGTGTTTTCAAGTACATTGCATTCAAGGATATTAGTTAATTCGTCGATCATACATTAGTTTATAACTCATGTACAAATCAAAATGAACCATTAAACTCATCGATACAACGCACCTCCATCCGCACCTCCGCCGTCAACCAGTTAGGATCTTCCCACAGAGATACGATAATTTGTTTATTTTGAAATTCACATTCATTACCTTTATTGACTGATTGACATGAATGATAGTATTCCCCCAGTTGTGTTATGTTCAAGTCATTATGTATGATCCCATTATACACAACAAGTAATTCACAATAGATGGAATAACGAAGCTATCAAGTCTAGAGAAGGTTTCTAAATTCCAGTGAGTATTAAACAATTATCTTAGCAAGCATTATAGGTATGGATCCGCTTATAGTTTTACATTTCATTTATTATATATATTCACCCAACGTTTCTCTGTATACACATTTAAAGGGCCGTCTTCATTGCAGGAACAATGACTTTGAAGAAGCCTTCCACCAGGAAATCGCCAAGAGTGCCCAAGCTGGAAGAAGAAGAAGTAGGAGAGGGATCTTCCCCTGCAGTTGCAAGAAAATCAGAGTTCGATCGCAAGCCGGTGTTCGTCATTAAGGTGATCACCAAGGAGCCCTTCATCCAGGCCCCAACCTTCGGAGATACAGAGGTGAATGTTGGAGCGAAGACAACCTTTTCTCACTAGGAAGAAGTCTCCAAGAAAATCAAGAAGGAAGAACCCCTCGAATATACCCCACACAGTGATCTTGATACTAGGAAGCTCGATGAAGAGGTCCTCCCAAATATTCACAGGGCTTATCTGCACATGGTGGCAATCCGGTCTTCGGTGTTTCCTTACATTGAGCTCCTAAAGTGGCTTATTGGCCACACCAATGCACAGAAGTGTGTGATTAATGATGATAACAGTGAATGCATCGAGGCTTTCCTACTGTCATAGGTTCATAGATACTATAAACTCAATGAGCATGGAGAAAATTTGAACAATGATTTTGTTTTGGGTTTCTATTCATCGCATTATACCAACAAAATCATGGTGTCTTGATGGAGGGAAGATAAAAAGTTTATAAATCGAACTGTCGGCTGGTACGCAATGACTAATATTAGGGAACCATACATCTATCTCATGGCTCTTCTCTGTAGATTGCATGGAGAGAAGGAATGCTCCCGATTCTTAGAATCTTGGATGCCTCTAGCTTTTACAGTCGCCATTTCAGGCACGGGGTTCAATTGGAGTGTTATCATCTCCAAATAGTTGAGAACCTACATAGAACAGGCTTAGGCACCAAAGGAGGGAGAGACCCTGGCCTTCTACATGGCCTCGTATCTACTAGACATCGTCTATGCCAAAAACGATTTTGTTGGAATGAATCTTAGTTGGCACCCTTCAGAGCTCGCAGTCCATGTGTACTTCGACATCCTATGTTGTTATTTGTGATCAGTTTATTGCACACATTTACTTCTTGCTCTTTAGGAAAGAATTCCCTAGATTGTCAGATGAAGCAAAGAAGGTTGTAGCCAAAATTGGTCACTGGTATTTAGATGAACGAGAAACCTACATCAAGATTTTCGGTGCCACAAGAGCACCCCACTTATTGCCCATTTATGTTCTCGACTGGCTAGTACTAGGTGAAATCTTCTATCAAACCATTTTGCAAGGATACAATGCAACTTTAGTAAAAGACAAGAAGCGATCTTTCATACCATATGGGTTCCATATCGGCTTCTACATGGTCAAGGACACTGCTCATTCCAAACAACTTGGGCTAGGTCAGTTGGAATTTCGGTTCCAAAATGGTCGATTTCACAAGCATGATCCCAAAGGATTGGTCCTACCTCACGCGTCACAGATATCATCCTATTGGCCCTATGCCCATGACCAGTTCGAAGATGATATTTTTACTGTGAATTCTCAAGACTGGGATGAGGTGATAGCCAGGAAGGTTGATCCGAGGGGAACCAGGTTTAAAGCTATGAAATTCGAAGAACGTGTAACTTATTTGGAGCAGGCGGTTCAAGGAATTAGCCAATGCCCAAAAGAGGGAGAAACATATGAGTCAGATGAAGAAATAAGAGATTCCCAAGAAGACACTAAGCCTATGGGAGAAAATCAGGAATCCTGGGTACGAATTGAAGATCCCCCTGAAGACCAAACTGCACAGGAAAGAGGCACACTTTTACACCAACAAACCCATCAACTGATGAAGCAGATGCAAGATGAACCGTACCTTGTCATAAGACCCACAATTTCAATCATCGTCCAAAGCATCCCAACAGAGACAAGCAATCTTGGTCTCACAGGTCTCAATAACACCAATGTATCAGGCAATCCTGAATCCATGACATCATTGGTCGACCCCCTAGAAAGAGAAATCACTCAACCAGAGACAGGTCGGGTGTCGATAGAAACACAAGTGGCCAATCCCTTAAGCACACTTATACATATATATAGCGATGACGAGATCCGAAAACCCTCTCGCGGTACCCGGATACATGTTCAAGAAGAAGAAGGCCCCGAAAAAACTCTTTCTCCAGGTCCCGAAAAGGTCTCTTCTCTTGGGCCCGAAGGTCATGACAAGGAGGTCCCACAAAAGGAAACGAAAGGTGAAGGTGACCTCGACACAATGGAGTCCGGTGAACCAGAAACAGACACAGGCCCGAGTGACGAACCTCCGCAAAAGGAAGTTGACAGTTCTATGGCTGACAAGCAAGTAAGTGATAAGTCTATACTCGACGTATTTACTCTACCCAACACTCAAACCACTGATGAACAACAGGTAGAGGTCGGATCTGCAAGGTTGAACAAGGAATTTTGATAGCCCCCTCTTGAACAAATATACACTGCAAGCAACCTGAGAAATAACCTCACTTGGAGTGATCAGCAGATACCAAACCCGGTAGACGAGGTAGAGGACCTCTATGCTATCTCCTATGATCAAAAGAGAAAGGCCATCGTTCAAAGGACGACGAAAAAGAGAAGCATCACCTTGTATCACTCCATCTTAGTAACAACAGAGGAAAGATTATTCAACATGACAGATGCTCATGTGTATGAACTAATTGGCGTTGGAAAATCCCTCTCTGATGTTGCCCAAGATAGAGCCAGGAGGGATGAAAAATAATTAGTCCTTAACCTAAAGGAGCTCGAACACATTCGTCATCTGGTTGAGTATTACAAGAACGCTACGTAGATTTTAGTGTATCTGAAAAGTGAGTTCAACGGAGTTTACGACGAGTTCAAGAAAGAAAGACATTTGTTAACCACAAACATAGTCGAGTTCCAAGAGGACACTCTTATGGCCCTCGCAATGTGCAAAGAGATGGAGAGATGGCATAAAAAGGCACAAAAAATGGTAGAGAGACTCAAATATATTGAAGCAGTTCAGCTGGGTCGAGAAAAGGAAAGACATGGTATACGACTAATAGGAAAAAGAACTCTTGACCGTATGAGGAGATTTGTTGAATACTAGGCTACGATGTCCCAAGACCCACACCGAGAAATCCAGAAGTAGTGATCCAAATGCCAGAAACACTGGGATAAAGTTAATAAAGTGATGAAGGATGTCGGTCTTCTTGAGTTCAATACCCCTGATGAATTTATCGACCTAAGCGAAGTGGTCAAGAAACATGCCGAACAAGAATCTCTATGGGCCGAAGAGTGCACAAAAGTTACCAACAGAAAACCAAGGCAAGTACAACAATTCACGGAACACCTGATCAAAGCCCGAGTCATGCTACAACAACTGAAATTTAGTTTGGTGAAGTACTAAGCACATGAGGCGAATATCAGAGGAGTATATGTATCCCCTATGGAACAACACAACTTTCCATGGGCTCAAACTTGTGAAGAGTTGTTTATCAGCTGATCCGAATATGAAAAAAGTCACCCTTTTCAAGAGGCATCTCGGGTGGACTAATAAAGAAACTATTAAATGATCACGCCATGTGGTGATTTTTGTTTGGCTTAAATTGCATCTAGCCATTAATTACGGTTAAAACCTTATATTATAAATAAAGACATCGACCAATGGACCAGGGTCGATGGTTGTTGTAAGAACTCTTTCTTTTGGTTGTTGATAACTATTTTGAGACTACTATGAATTGAGAAGTCCTTCTGGACCAGAGACAAGTTATTTTCATCAAATATGTGTGATTTGAGTTGAAGAAGAATTACTTCCTTTCCTACTCGATGAATGATACAGTAAATGAGAAAGAGCAATTAATTATGTTGTCAAGTTATCTTGTGCAATGTTTTGATGTTCTTTGCTTTAATTGATGAGGATAAATCGTTTTGTGGTTATGTGATGAATGGTATGGTAGATGAATTACTTTGCTTATCGTGGCCTTGATTACATATGTGTTTTCTCACTGTTAGTTAGTCTTTCTCAGACAGTAATTGGATGTACATTTGGTTAAAGTATTAGTACTAGGCCACTTGGCATAGAATCATTATTTGCATGCTTGAGCAGCGGGTTATCCCAAGCTTGACCTTTTCCCAATAGTTAAAACTTTGTCTTATTATTTGTCAAGTTGGTTTATACTGGCTTGCATCTCTCACACCAGCCCCACCCAAGAGAAAATATAGAAAAAGGAACCATCCTAATTGAACGAAGAGCCTTCGCAAGAAAACATAAAGCCCAACAATAAATTAGCCGGATCGCAAGATCTGGAGAACTGTTATAGGATAAATCAGTATATGTAGACATTAATTGATCTCCCTAGACCTACCTAGATCTAGAACAAAACACACCAGAACATGACGCTTTTCTTAAGTTTTAAATATTGAATTTACTAACTAAAGAGAGATAGGTGACATACTGTTTAAATGTCGCTTTCTCTTGCCATCACCATCCTATCTCTATTCTAATTCTCATACAATGATGAACCTGCAAAAGAATGCAACCAACCAAAGTGATAGTAATATCATGAACTCAATATAAACCTATGTATGTGATCAAGGAATCATACAATAAAACACAATAAGCTTTATAGGAAAGAATCATATTACTGTATCATATTAAATGTGAAGAGAGATTAAAACCATGGCCTTGATGTTGTAAGGTCCCTTCCAACTATCCTTCATTCCCCACACACTTCCACTCCAATAATTCTAAAAGCATAGATCTAATAATATTCACAATCTGTCTTGACAAAGGAAAAACTCAAAGACACTCCAACCAAGCTAATAATTCCAAGCCAAATCCAACTTGGCCCTTCTCCATGAGAGATCCTCTCCTTTTATAAAATGAAGAGGATAAAGTGAGGAGGTTAGGATGATCCCACTAAATCATGAAAGCAAGTAAGTCCAAACCATTTGGATGCCACCTCACCATGGAAGTTTCTCCTTCTAGAAGATTCAAGAAAATGCTCATTTTTCCCATGTGTAAGCATTCTCGCACCCTACCTATAGAGCATAATGCGAACTCCTCATGACCTAGCTATGATACAACCTGCGAGAATCATGCATTATCGCACCCTAGCTATAATGCAGCCTACGAACTTCCTTTTTTATAGGGTTTTTACAAAGGAAAATGCAACTTCTTTTCTCAGGAAAAGTTCTTCTCCCTTCCTTCTTCAGGAACTCAGGCCACTGACCTCTCCAAAGGAAATAGATAGGTTTACATCATTAACGGTCATAGGGATGATGAAAATAATGTGTAACAAAGAGCCCCTCAAAGTATGAAGTTAGAATAGAGTCATAGCTGAAATACTTTGTCGAGTGTGTGTAGGGAACAAGGAACAGTCGGTCGAAAACCTGCCAACAAACAAGGAAATACAGTGCAATAATATATCATCACTGAGGTAGGCATTCTGATACTTAGAATACAAATGACTCAAATCATAAATGCTGACATACGAAGATCCATGTTGTTATAACCTTAAAATGCACCACACAGGTTTACCTGGCATCAGGCCAACTCATGCCTCTTCCTAGCCAAAGCCATGCTGAATAAAACCTTGAAAAACCACTTAAAACAAGCAATCCATGCCCTAACCTCTCACTGGGCATGGGGGACCA
>SNQJ01S0018834.1:99632-127927 GCA_010110895.2 Picea sitchensis | reverse complement strand
GGCTACTCTTTATAGTTATTTGACATGGATCTACAGTGTATTTGATTGGTAGCCATGGTTCTGATTTATCCCGAGCATGGGTATGCCCGCCTCGGTGAGACATTTGATATCTTTTGCAGACGGCACTTCCTGATTCTTGATTCCTGGGCTCACTCATTCAGCATCTCAGTACATATTGGTAAAGAATTGGTAATGTATTTCGGCCATCAGATTCTCTTCTGACCTTACACATTAGGGGGCATCTATTATAACCTTAAAATGCACCACACAGGTTTACCTGGCATCAGGCCAACTCATGCCTCTTCCTAGCCAAAGCCATGCTGAAGAAAACCTTGAAAAACCACTTAAAACAAGCAATCTGTGCCCTAACCTCTCACTGGGCGCAGGGGACCGCTTGCTGATCTTCTACTACATGCGGGTATCCGCGGGCTAGCCCACTACAGCCCGCGGGTACCTAACAAAGCAAAAAATCAGGAAAGTTTTTGCCGGAACACAAGGCTTTTTGTCAGTTAACTGGAACTCCCAGCCATGCATGGCCGAGAGTTCACCTAAAACCATAGCTCCTTATAGCCTATAAAAGGAGGGGTAGGGGTACTATTCAAAGGAGGAAAAATCATAGCAAAGAAACTCTGCCAAATTGCCAAGTCCGTTTTGTCCCAACCCTTTAGCCTTGTCTTAAGCTTTAGGAGAAACTCAAGCAACAGCAGTTGGAGGACAAAAAGAAGAGGAGGAGCCCAGGATCAGGATCGAGGAATGGTGGCCGATCTCAGAGATCATTGTAAGTTGATTCATATTGAGATTAATGAAAAAAGATACTTTTCCCGTCCCGAATACATGAGTCTTATTTATGTTATTTGATTTGTGTTTTATCTCTAACCCCCTAGTAGATCAATAGCATGCATGTGTAGCTTTGTCTTAAGTGAAGGAAAGCTTTGTGGAAGGAGCAACAACAGCAAGGAGATAAAGGCTCAATGGAGGATCTACTTCAACTGTCGATAAAAAGGTTAGTTGATTCTTCCCATGTTTGCATGAGAAAAGGGGTTGTGATTTCGGGTAGAAGGTTAAAAGTTATGTCTTAAGGGTCATGATCTGCGTACAAGGGTCATGGCCACCAAAAATAGACTGTGGATCCATGCCGATATGACTCAAATCTGAACATAGCCACCAAAAATACACTGTGGATATATGTGTTAAAGACTCAAATTTTAACATAGCCATGAGAGATACAATGTGGATCTATGCAACAGTACAAACTGAATATACTCCAACGCAACTTGAATCTGTCAGAAAACATTCAGGGTCCATCTCCACCACTCTATAGTACAAATCTAACCATGTGATTACATGTGTCAAAGTCGAACATGGTAGAAATCACATGATTACTGGTCGTTAGTGAATATCGTTAACAAATGCGAGCGAAATCACCATTAATGTCAATGACTCCTAAGGTACTCTAGTACAATCCAACGAATGTGAATCAATGAGTTGAGGTTGAACACTCGGCGGAACCTTCCGATCATAGGTCAATAATGAAAACCCACTTTCGAAAATGAGGAAACCTTCCATTGAGGAATGCAAGTTCCAAGGTACCAATTGGTTTCTAAGTCTAATTCATGGATAATGAGTTGAAGTCGACAGGAAAAGACTCTTCACGGGAGGGCCTTAATGTATCCCACATCAATGACATGAAACGGGTAACAAGATTTGAAGTAGATCAGAGTAACAAGTGATTCAGGACTGACTCAGGGATGGCCAAAACAATAGAAGGCTTAAGGACTGCAGAAATGGCCGACGCAATAGAAGGCTTTCTGGGTTGAATTTATCTTTGAACATATTGATGACACGACAACTGTCTTGGAAATACTGACTCAACAACAAGGATCATAGACCGATTTGTAATCTTATAAAGGAGTATGATCAATAGACAAGTGGATTTTCCAACCTAGACACAAGGTGAGTGAAAGGGTGTCATGTTCAAAAGCAACTCTTCCATGGAATATAGGTTTAGACATATTTATTTCCCAATTTTTTCCCCCACCATTTCTAGCAAGTACCTCTTTACTTTTACACAAGCTTGAGGAGGATAACATATTATTGAAATGTAAGCTCATCCTTCAGATGAGTCCCTCAGAGTATGTTTAACGAATACTAGGAAGGAGTGGTTCGATCCCACATGGGCCTTTAAATGTTTGTTTTATGAGTCCAAAGAAAGAAAAATCATGGGTTTTTCATGTTTAGAGAGCCTGAAAAGGACTTAAAGAAAACTCCAGTCCCATATGGGCCTTTCAATTTTTGTTCAACGAGTCCAAAGAGAGAAAACGCGGGGGATTTTCATGTTTAGAGAGTCTGAAAAACACTTAAAGAGAATGACGTAGACCAGGGCCCCTCTGCCTCGGCCACAATCTCTCCACTGACCTCCCGGTCTTAAAAAATCGTTCTAATTTCACCTTCAAGCTGAAATGGCTCTTTCGATTCCTCACTAGAATCTTTGTTAAAAACCTGATTCAAAGGTCCTTCCTTTTCCCCTGTCATGACTTCTGTGTATACCTGATCTCTTCCTGACAGAAATTTTGGGTTTCGGGGTTTTGAGATTCCTGTTGTCGAGAACCTCAGTCTTCTCGATCCCCCGATCTTCGATATCCCAAAATGTCGAAATGCTTCAACAACGTTTAGTCCCAATGGCTACCCTCTGGTCCATGTGACCACCTTTGCATATGACTTCAGTCCTATGTATTTCATGATTTCAGGCTTTCAAATGCCGAAACTCATGGACCCTTTGTCCTCAGGATTCTCAATCCTCCGAATCCCGATTTTCAGTAATGGTTTCCCTTTCGGGATTTTTTCCTTCGAAAACCTAGATTGTTTCCACTCATCCCCTCGAGATGGACGGTCCTTGTCATTTCATGATCTCGGGTTTTGAAACACCGAAATGCCTATGGGTTCTTTCCCTTGGAACTCTCGAAGTTTCGATTTTCGATCCTCTGATATGACGAAATGACGTCAGCTGGCCCCACAACAGAGCTTTCCACCCTGTCAGGGTTTCGAACTTCGCAGTTCCAAAATGTGCATTCTTCCTTTCTTCAGGATTTGCGAAACGCCAAATCACAAAATGTCAATGGACTCTCCTATCGAGATTTTTCCTAAATTCTTGGATTTCTGCCACGCATCCTCCTATGATGGACGATCCTCGATCATTTCGTGATTTCTTGAAATCATATGCTGATTTCCTTCTTCCCTCTTGAACCTCGAAATCTCAACATGCAAAATGTCGATGGGCTCTTGATCGTCGTCCACGTGTCTCAACAGATGGATGGTCCTGATTCAGTCTCGGGATTTCGCGACTTGCGATTCCCCAATGTCACAGTTTCTCTGTCAACTCAAAACCCCGGTAGCCGAAATACCGATGGGTTCTTGATCCCCGCCATGTGTCTCAACAGATGGACGGTACAGATCAAGATTAGGATTTCACTATGAAGAGACCTGATCTCTTACCCTCGAGACTTCCGATATCCAGAATTCCGAAGTCCTGATATCTCGATGCCTTTCGGGACCTTTACTCTTCTTGCGAGATTTTAACCCTCGTGCAACTCTTGTCATATCCCACGACTGACGGGTATCTAAGTGAGGATCTGACGGCTCACAATCTCCTAAGCTTGAAACTCTAGAAACAACCATAACCTCCTTGCTTCTCTATCAGATTGGACGGCTGGCGAGATTTCACTAATCTTCTACGAAGAATTTCCACCATTCGTCTCTTCCCTTCGATGACTTCACAGGTTCGAATCCTTCTGAGGGTTTCCATGACTTCAAGTCTTTCAATAAACTCCTGCACGCATTCCTTGTGGCAAACCGTCAAACACTTCAGTGTTGAACACTTTCAACTCCGCACACTCCTCGCAGCAGTAGTCCCTCAATAGTTTCTCAAGTTTCAAACTCTGGATTCAAGCTTGGTCTGTACACACCTTGCACGACTCCTGCATCAAATCTTCCCTTCAGAGGAAATGAGAACAAAATCTGACCTATATGCGCCTTTAGAGACAAAACCTCTGAATCCTTTTGTCAATGCACTCCTTGTGGACAATTCAATTACACTCCTTGCAGGAACTCCTTGCTCAGATAGAGAAACAATTGAAACTCATTCCTTACTCTCCCTCTCTCAGACTTCAAACATTTAACAAGAAATTATTCATACATAGCATAAAAGAAATTGCATGACAGAAAGAGTAAAACCATGAACATACCACTCAGCATACATATACAAGAAACAAATACAATGCCATGAATCTGAATTAAGACTTCTTCTATTAACTCAAATCTCTGTACATGGGTGTTTTTACATAGCTCTCTTCTCTCTTCTCTGTATTCTCTCTCCTTCTTGGTAATGTTCTTCCCATATCATACAATACTACAATGAGGGTGTCTATATCCATTTTACCTCCACTCCTAAAACTGTCTAATCTGAGAATTCAAAGCTACCTACTAACATAAATGCCTTCTTAGTCCTTCATATGAGAGCGGGTCGCTCAAGGTCTGATTACAATCTATAAGTACGCCTCTCCTTAACTATTACATTTATGTTTGGCACATCCATCTTCAAAAAATTTTAAAAAATTTATCATGCGTCCAAAATGCGTTGGCACTTGCCCCACGCTCGCTTGACGTTGGCGATGCTCCTGCATCATACTCCCTCACTTGAAACTTTTCATGGGCTCCTGTCCATGAGCTCTCACACGGTCTATCCATGCTTCTGAATATCTTCTTCATTCTCCTAGCTGGCATCTTCAACTGGATGTCCTTTCCACTTGACTAAGTATTCAAAGTATTGTTTTCTTCTGGTCTTATTGCTAATTCTTTTGTCTAGTATGCTTTCCATCTGTGGCTTCTCTGCATCAGGCATCTGCTTTGTCCACTGGACTTCTTGTTTTTCATCACTTGTTCCTGTTTCCTCAGCTTTGTATGGGTACAAATCTGAGACATTTAATATCGAAGAAATTTCAATCCCATCGGGTAATTCAATCTCATAAGCATTTGCCCCAAATTTCTTCAAGACCTTACATGGTCCGATCTTCTTCATCTTCAGTTTATTATATATTCCTTTCGGGAACCTTTCCTTTCTCATATGTGCTAGAATCAAATCACCAACCTCAAATTGAAGTTGTCTCCTATGTTGATCTACTCTGCACTTATATTCCTAGCTCGAGTTCTGTAAACACTCCTTCACCTGCCTGTGAATTTCTTTCATCGCCTCTGCGAAATCTTTTGCACTAGCACTACTAGTTGCAATCTGTTCTGAATCTCTCAGCTCAGAAATTCCTCTCGGCTATGTGCCATAAAAAATTTGAAATGGACTTTGTCTGCTTCTGTTAACTGAGTCATTATAAGCAAACTCTTCCTATGGTAATATGTTGTCCCATTGGCTATGGTGTTTTGTCACCAAGCTCCTCACCAAGTCTCCTAAACTCCTATTCACAACTTTCGTCTGTCCATCCGTCTGAGGATGATAAGATGAACTGAATGATAAATTTGTTCCCAGCTTTTTCCATAAGGTTCTCCAGAAGTGTCCCACAAACTTAGTGTCTCGATCCAAAACTATTCTCCTTGGTAAGCCATGAAGTCGAATGACTTCTTTGAAAAACAGATTCGTAATGTGAGTCGCGTCACTGGTTTTCTGACACGGTATGAAGTGTGCCATTTTGGAAAATCTATCCACTACCACAAAGATTGAGTCAAACCTTCTTTGTGTTCTTGGAAACCCCAATATGAAATCCATGCTGACTGCATCCCATGGCCTCTCAGGTATGGGTAATGGTTGATAAAAATCCTGCATTCTGTCTCTTTCCCTTCGAATGCTGACAATTTATGCATCTGTCCACGAATCTCTTGACATTTGCTCGCATTCCTGGCCAAAAATATGACTCATTCAATTTTGTGAATGTCTTTTCATGACGAAAATGTCTGGCCAATCCTCCACTATGTTTCTCCCTTAGAAAAATCTCTCTCATGGAGCATTTTGGAATACAGAGTTGATTACCCTTAAACAATAATCCTTCTTAGATCATGTATTCTGCCCACTAGCTTCTATCTCTGAGAATTGGATTCTCAGCTACTTCGTACGCCTCTTTAAAATCTAGATCATCTCTGTACATGTCTCTGAGATCATCAAAACCCAATGTTTTGACTTTGAACTCCTGCAATAGCAAACATTTCCTGCTCAAAGCATCAACAACCTTGTTAGCAATTCCAGAAATATGCTTAGTTACAAAAGTAAAGTTCTGCATGTATTCAACCCATTTTATATGTCTTTGATTCAACTTTTCCTGTTGAGTCACAAACTGCAGTGCATGATTGTCACTGTATAAGACAAACTCCTTCGGGATCAAGTAATGTCTCCATTTCTTTAATGCCTGAATAATATCATAAAAATCCTTGTCATAAGTGGAGTATTTCACCTTTGCTTCATTCAGCTTCTCACTGAAGTATGCTATCGGCCTATCTTCTTGACTCAAGACCGCCCCTATTGCAAATCCACTTGCATCGCATTTCACTTGAAATGTCTTTTGGAAATCAGGCAACACCAGAATTTGTTGTTCCATGATTTTCCTCTTCAACAGATTAAAACTCTTCTCGGCCTCTTCTGTCCAGTGAAAAGATTTGTGTCTCTTCTTCACTATGTCCATCATCAGTGCACTAATTCCACTGAAATTCCTAATGAACTTCTGGTAGAAACTAGCCAATCCGTGAAAACTTCTCACCTCAAATATGCTCTTCAGTGATGGCCAATTCTTGATCACCTCCACCTTATCTGGATCCAACCTTAATTTATCTGCAGAAATAACAAAACCCAAATAGATGAGTTCTATCTTCATGAATGAGGATTTCTTCATGTTTATCAGAAGCTTCTCTTGTTGTAATCTCTTCATCACTGTAGCTAAGTGTTTTAGAAGCTCCGCCTCTATTTTACTGAAGATCAGTATGTCATCCAGATACACAATGACAAATTTTCTGATGAATTCCTTCAGAACTTCATTCATCAACCTCATGAAGGTACTTGGCATGTTCGTTAAACCAAATGGCATAACAAGCCATTCATACAACCCTTCGTTAGTCTTGAAGGTTGTTTTCGATTCATCACCTTCTCTCATACGAATCTGGTGATATCCACTTTTCAAATCAATCTTCAAAAAAAAATTTGCTCCACTTAAGCAATCCATTAGATCATCCATCCTTGGCAATGGAAATCTATACCTGATGGTTATCTTGTTGATTTCCCTTGAATCAATACACATTCTCCAGCCTCCATCTTTCTTTGGACTGAGTACTATCGGAACAACACATGGACTCAAGCTTTCTCTAACCCACCCTTTGTCCAACAAATTCTGGACTTGTCTTTTGACCTCTTCATTCTCCTGCAGTGTTAATCTGTATGTTGATTTCTTTGGCAAACTAGATCTAGGTATGAGATCATTATGATGACTCACACTTATGATTGGTGGCAATGAACTAGGTAGTTCGTCCACTACTATGTTAGCGAACTCTTCCAGCAGTTCCTGAACCTCTTCTGGTAAATCATCTACCCTTGTGCTGGTTAAAACAATCTTTGGTTTCCTGACCACAATGAATTGCGGTTCCTCCTTCTTCTTAACCTCTGTAAGAAGTTCCTTCCCACTCATGAGAAGTATTGTGTTGCTTACTTCAGGTTTCACCTCCTTATCTTTGATTGGAAGCAACATGTGAGTTCTCCCATTCTTCTCTAGGGTGTATGTGTTCATCCCCCCATCATGAATCACATTTCTGTCATATTTCCATGGTCTACCCAGCAATAGATGACAAACATGCATGGGAATAACATCACAGAGTATCTTATCATTATATCCCCCTATCTTAAATTCAACTAAACATTGTTTAGTGACATTTACCTGATGTCCTTTTTGTAACCATGAAACTCTATATGGACTTGGATGTTCAATCATCTCCAACTCTAGTTTTTCTGCCATCTCCATTGAAACGAGATTATCCATGCTACCACTGTCCACAATGATCTTGCATACCCTATCCTTGGTTTTTCAAGCAGTCCAAAAAAGTCTATTTCTTTGGACTGAACTCTCCACCTCCTTCTCTGGTGTTAAGAGAACTTTCCACATCATCAACGATCTTCCGCCTTCAGCATCTTCTGCCTCAACATTCTGCCTCTGTGCTTCGGAATGTGAGCCTCACCACCTTATTTCTTCTTGTCTAGACATTCATAAGATTTGTGTCCATTCTTTCCACATGTGAAGGACTTTATTACTCCACCTCTTCCTCTTCCTCTACCTCTAGTATGAGGAAAAATGTTTCCATCTGCATACTGACCTATCTGTTCGGTATGCTTCCCTCTCTGTGAACTTCCACCTCTTTCAGTTTGTGTCTAAGGTTTCTTCCAGTCCTCTTTAGGTTTCTGATTTTTATCCTGGGCAACTGATTTGCCTCTGGCTTGACTTCTACCTCGGCCTCTCTGACCTTGTTTTCAACTCAGCTTCTCTTCAGCTTTTAGAGCCATTTGATAAGCGTCTTCCACTGTTCGGATGGTCATCATGTTCATCTCATATTGAATGTCGTATCTCAAGCCATTCATGTACCTGGAAACCTTTTCATCATTGCTTTCCCGATGACCTGCTCTGATGTTCAGCCTGTAGAATTCTTCAGTATATTCCTTCACTGTCATCAACTTCTGTCTCAAATTTTGCATTCTTCGAAACAGAGTAATATGGTAATCCCTGGGAATGAATTTTTCTTTCATCTTCACAATCATCCTATCCCAACTCCTGATTTTCTGCTTTCCTTTGCAGCATCTGTCGGCTTGTAGTTCATCCGACCACAAGGCTGCATGTCCTTTCAATATCGTGATAGCATGTTTGACCTTCTTGTTTTCTTTGACATCTTCATAGTCAAAATAAGTGTCTAGAGCTCTAATCTAGTCTAGAAGCTATTCATCATCCAAGTTTCCCTCATAAACTGGGATGTCCATTTTTGCCCTGGCACCCATCCTTGCGACAGCTCTAATCAAGCATTCATTTGCGGCATCTTTCGCCAAAATTTCTTCTTCATGTTCAATTTCATTTTCACTTTTGGAATCACCAATATCCCCAACACCGACTGTGCGTCTCTGTGTTGTCTCCATGTCCTCAAGTCTAGCACATAAATCACACATTTCTCTTGCCATGGCTGGGTCAGGCATCTGCCTACCTCTTCTTCTTGGTATTTCCCTTTCCTCTAGAGGGTTACGTGTTTGCCTATCCCTTCTTCTTGGCGGAATGGTGAATTTTCCTTTCCTTGCTACAGAAAGAAAAGAAACCTTTCTATGCTCTGATACCGAACCTAACATAGACCAGGACCCCTCTGCCTCGGCCACAGTCTCTGCGCTGACCTCCCGGTCTTAATGGATCATTCTAATTTCACCTTCGAGCTGAAATGGATCTTTCGATTCCTCACTAGAATCTCTGTTAAAAACCCGATTCACAGGTCCTTCCTTTTCCCCTGTCATGGCTTCTGCGTATACCTGATCTCTTCCAGACAAAAATTTCAGGTTTCAGGGTTTCGTGATACCCATTGTCAAGAACCTCAGTCTTCTCGATCCCCCGATCTTCGATATCCAAAAATGCCAAAATGCTTCAACAACGTTTAGTCCCCATGGCTACCTTCTGGTCCATGTGACCACCTTTCCATATGACCGCAGTCCTATGTCTTTCGTGATTTCGGGATTTCAAATGTCGAAACTCATGGACCCTTTATCCTTAGGATTCCCGATCCTCCGAATTCCAATTTTCCAAAATGGTTTCCCGTTCGGGAATTTTTCCTTCGAAAACCTAGATTGTTGCCACGCATCCCCTTGAGATGGAAGGTCCTCGTCATTTCGTGATCTCGGGTTTTGAAACACCGAAATGCCTATGGGTTCTTTCCCTTGGAACTTCTAAAGTTTCGATTTTCGATCCTCTGATATGACGAAATGACGTCAGCTAGCCCCACAACGGAGCTTTCCACCCTGTCGGGGTTTCGAACTTTGCAGTTCCAAAATGTGCATGCTTCCTGTCTTCAGGATTCACGAAACGTCGAATCCCGAAATGCCGATGGACTCTCCTATCGAGATTTTTCCTGAATTCTTGGATTTTCGCCCCGCGTCCTCTTATGATGGACGGTCCTTGATCATTTCGCAATTTTACGAAATCATATTCCGATGTCCTTCTTCCCTCTTGAACCTCGAAATCCAAACATGAAAAATACCGATGGGCTCTTGATCACCGTCCACGTGTCTCAACAGACGGACGGTGCTGATTCAGTCTCGAGATTTCACGACTTGCGATTCCCCGATGTCACAGTTTCTCTGTCAACTCAAAACCCCGGTAGCCGAAATACCGAAGGGTTCTTGATCCCCACCACGTGTCTCAAAAGATGGATGGTCCAGATCAAGATCAGGATTTCAATATGAAGAGACCCAATCTCCTGCCCTCGAGACTTCCAATATCCCAAATCCCGAAGTCCCGATATCCAGATGCCTTTCGGGACCTTTACTCTGCTTGTGAGAGTTTAACCCTTGTGCAACTCCTGTCAAATCCCACGACTGATAGGTATCTAAGTGAGGATTCGACGACTCACGATCTCCTAATCTTGAAACTCTAGAAACAACCATAACCTCCTTACTTCTCTGTCAAATCGGATGGTTGGCGGGATTTCGCTAATCTTCTATGAAGAATTTCAACCGTTCATCTCTTCCCTTCGACAACTTCGCAGGTTCGAATCCTTCTGAGGGTTTCCACGACTTCAAGTATTTCAAGAAACTCCTGCATGCATTCCTTGTGGCAAACCTTCAAACACTTCAGTGTTGAACACTTTCAACTCTGTGCACTCCTCGCAGCAGCAGTCCCTCAATAGTTTCTCGAGTTTCAAACCCTGGATTCAAGCTTGGTCTATGCACACCTTGCATGACTCCTACGTCAAATCTGCCCTTCAAAGGAAATGAGAACAAAAGCTGACCTATCTGCGCCTTTAGAGACAAAACCTCTGAATCCTTTTGTCAACGCACTCCTTGTGGACAATTCAACTGCACTCCTTGTAGGAACTCCTTGCTCAGATAGAGAAACAATTGAAACTCATTCCTTACTCTCCCTCTCTCAAACTTCAAACATCTAACAAGAAATCATTCATACATAGCATAAAATAATTGCATGATAGAAAGAGTAAAACCATGAACATACCACTCAGCATACACATACAAGAAACAAATACAATGCCATGAATATGAATTAAGACTTCTTCTATTAACTCAAATCTATGTACATGGGTGTTTTTACACAGCTCTCTGCTCTCTTCTTTGTATGCTCTCTCCTTCTTGATAATGTTCTTCCCCTATCATACAATACTACAATGAGGGTGTCTATATCTGTTTTCCCTCCACTCCTAAAACTGTCTAATCTGAGAATTCAAAGATACCTACTAACATAAATGCCTTCTTAGTCCTTCAGACGAGAGCGGGTCACTCAAGGTCTGATTACAATCTATAAGTACACCTCTCCTTAACTATTACATTTACGTTTGGCGCATCCATATTCAAAAGTTTTTAAACAATTTATCATGCGTCCAAAATGCATTGGCGCTTGCCCCATGCTTGCTTGACGTTGGCGATGCTCCTACATCAGAGAACTATCTCAGTTCCTTTTTAGTAAAGTAGTCTGATGAGACCGAAAAAGGGATAAACTATCGCTCAACAGATGTTTTCTTTGGATACTTTAACAAGTGTGAAAAGAACAAGGTCGCTCGGAAATCTTTTCATGTTTAGAGAGTCTAAAAAGAGATTAAAGGGAACTCTAGTGGGTTCCTTTTTCATATAACCTTAACGAGTCCAAAAAAGTGATAAAAGTATACTCGGTTACATTCTCATTGATTTATGAGCATGAGAAAGAACAAAGACTAAAATCGGTAACTTATTCTCATGTATTTATGAGCATGAGAAAGAACAAAGACTAAGCTCGGGATTGTTTTCATTTTTACGCAAGCTTTAAAAAAAAAAAAACTATGCTTGGAGCTATTTTCATTTTTTACGCAAGATTGAACCAGAGGAAGCTATGCTTGAGGTAAGTAGTTTCATTTTTACACAAGCTTGAACCATAGAAAACTATGCTTGGACTTCCCAATGCATAACATAGGGATGGTTGGTACTTAGCCCCCATCTTAAGAAACTAGAGGCTCTAAATTCAACATGAAGTCCAGAGGATAAAAGAATTTCCCCCCAAGCTTCATTTCATCCAACTGTGAAGCAGAATGAAATGAAGCTTCAAATAATATACGTAGGAATTGACCCAAACAAAGAGGGGGAAGATGTTTCATTTTTTAACGAGGTTGCCACAAGATGCAGAAATATCCTCATAAGCTCTATTTCATTTTTTAATGAGGTTTCTACAGAGATGCGAAAACTATCCTCACAGCTGGTTTCATTTTTTAACAAGCTTGAAATCAAAAAATCATGCTCAAGAACCTCTGTTTCATTTTTTAACGAGGTTTCCTCAGAGACGCAAAACCTATCCTTGGAGTCTTCCTGATCATGGATTCCAAGAGGACAATGCTCCAGAAGGAGACGATGTCAAGGGAAAAAACTTGGTCATGGCTTCCAAGATGTCTTCATTGGAAGGAAGAAACACACTCTGGAAGGACACCATGTTGAGGGTCGCGACATGAGTAAATAGATCATGCTCTAACAACCCTATCAAAGAGACCACCATGTCAACTACTGGATCTAAGTCATCAGAAGTTGAAGCCATGGGCGACAATGCCACATAATTGACTTGTGGTGGGGGCGATACCGTTTGCATATAAGAACCATTCAGGGAAGCAATCCAGGTAGGGTCAATGAATGAAAGTTGATCAACAGTCACAACCCATCCATCATGAGGGAAAGATATCACATGAAAAAGAGTAGAGAAAATAGCTTTCATGGCATAGACATAATCTTGCCCAAGGAGTAAAGAAAAATCCAAGGGGTCTTGGATTACCATGACATCAATAAAGACAGTTTTCCCTCCCAAAGTTACAGGAAACTGAGGAAGGGTCCCTAAAGGTTGACTAGTTCTTCTGTTAAAAGCCAACAGATTCTGTGTAACTGGCGCAAGTGGAGGACAACCGAGATCTTGCCAAGCAAAAGAGGA
Organism: Picea sitchensis; assembly: GCA_010110895.2. NCBI lineage: Eukaryota > Viridiplantae > Streptophyta > Pinopsida > Pinales > Pinaceae > Picea > Picea sitchensis. The sequence continues at coordinate 114,755 of SNQJ01S0018834.1, read as the reverse complement.
CAAAATACTAACGGATGCACCTTCATCTATAAATGTCTTAGGAACGTCTCGACCACAAACCTGTACTGTAATATGGAAAGGAATGTGAGAGGGAAGACGAGGTCTAGTTAGCACACCCCAATCAAAATGGATGGCCTCATAACTTAGAGGGGGTTCCATGGGAGAAGGAGGAATAGCCCCCGGCATGGTAGATTCTGTATCAACGAGAAAAACATGGCCAGTATTGGGTTTACTCTTTATCTGAAGAGTAGGATCGACTGATGGAGAGATCAGATTGACCACTTGGGTTTCATTCTCCAAGGGGAGAATGGGGTCGATAGGTGTAAATGGATCGACCACTTGGGTTTCACTCTCTAACGGGAGAGTGGGATCGACCAACGATTGGATCAGATCAACCACTTTGTTAACACTCTCTAAAGGGAGAGTGGGATTGACCGACGATGGGATCGGATCAACCACTTTGTCAACTGGTTCAATTAAGAATGTGACCAGATTGACCACTTGATCAACCAGACTGGCCGACAAGGGAACCAGATTGATCATTCCATTAACTACAGGTGGGTTGAGAGAAATCTTGCGATAAGCAATTGGAAGTTGAGGATGTGAAACAGTCATGTCTTCCAATAATTTCGAGGCTTTGTCCATACGAGGGAAAATATGAGTTAGATGACGCCCTTTGCATAACATACATGGGAACTTGGCTCTAATTTTCTTCTTCCCAACTATATCGTGACTAGTCGACGAGAAGTCATCAGCATGTTGTTCAGAGGCTAACGACATGGGTTGGCGAGGGTGCATAGACCATACTTCTATAACCTTGGACAGACTAGGGAAATCCTTAAGAAGATGGCTACCCTTACAAATTCTGCAAGGGTACTTGGGATTACGAGTTGTTTGGGTGATCTTGACATCATCAACACTCCCAGCACGATTAACAGTAACTGGTTGTTTTCCAACATGTTTGATGGTGGTTGGAGGTTTTGACCCTTGTTTATCTTTCTTCTTCTTAATATTTCTTTTCTTCTTCTTCTTATTCACCGAGTTACTAGCTTCAGAACTTTCACCCAATGAAGAAGATGAAATGGAAGGTGACCTTGAAAGTGAAGAAGTCAAAGAAGACCTTACTGGTGAATAAGGTGAAGGATCAACATGAGGTTGATGCTCTTGGGGGGAAGTGCTTATGAATGAAGCACTTACTACATTCAGGATTACTTGAGTGGAAAACAACCATATCGGTAATCTAATTGTGAGACTTGGAAGGCTCAAAGTAGTGGTGTGAGGAGGACCAATGTTTCTGTAATAAGGAAAAACAAAAGGTTCCCCTGGAGCAAAGGTTCCTTCATTGGTCATTTCAAGAACTGATGCCATTAAAAACAAAAATCCAATCTAGAGTCCACTAGGGAGAACAAATAGTACACGCTAAAAATCTAGTAAGAAAGCAAGCAAACAAAACCTTCTCACAATGGGCACACTAGTTGGTGATGAAATCCAACGTCACGAGAACAATGTAATAAGGGGATGAGATAGAGCGGGTGGAAAAGTTACGTTGACGACTTGCTTAATGGACTTACACCCTGGTTCAAGCTCCCACACATAATCGTGGGTGTACCCTCCAAGGAGCCCGAGTGAGCTTGGCCAACGTCGATTCAAGGTACTGTGAAGACTTGGCCCTCCACAGTCACCTTGTGTGAAGACCCTAAATATATAGGCCACTAAGGTTACCAATCACTACAACGATGCCCGGGGAAACAGTCGATAGTCCGATCCACATGCAAGGGTAGGGTATCTAGCCCGAAATCAACTTGAAAGGCTTCCACTCATAATTGTGGGTATACCTCTCAAGCGACCCCCATAATACACATAATCTCTACACCAAGACCAACAAAGCAGGGTGAGTAACTCTTCCAGTCTCAATATGACCTCGTGATTGACCCTTGTGTTAGAAGGGCTTCCCAAGACAAAATGTAGTAAGTGGATTTAACTCTCCCTATCAAAAGATACTATGTTTGTTTGCAGCTTTGAAAAGTTATCTTTCACACCTATTCCAAAGCCCTATAACTAATCTAATGTAGGTTTGCTACCATAAAGTATAAAAAATGTCTAATCAGTTTTTATAAGCGCTTTATTTTATGGCTGTTGTTACTCAATAGGAAAATGGTGTGAACAATATGGTGTTTTGACCGACTCGAAAGTTATGAAAAGAGATGAAGATGCAATCTTTTCATTTTGATGAAAGCTATGCTATGAGAAGGAGAAAACATTTATCATTCCCATATACACAATGTCCCAAAATATATTAAAATCATCAATATCAAGATTCTCAAGAAATGAGAAAAAGGTATTGTACACCAATGCACGATTCATGGCCCCCCCATGAATTTAAGACCAAAAAATGCCAAGAATCATGCAATTTCTCTACTTCAAATGCAAGGATGCCCCCAATCTAATATAAAGCAAGAAATTAAATCTTTTTGTTTCAAAAATTTCACTAAAAGCAGTAATGAACTTTGTTAAAACAAAGAAACCCAAACTAAAAAATTTCTTTTAAAGTGAACGATTCAGAAGAAATTTGATCTTTCTCTAAACAATTCTAAAGAAAACACACGTTTTGTAATTGAAAGACACTCAAAGAAAGAGACTAATCCTTCAAAACCAAAAAAAGCAAAGACGGCTAAAAGTAACTCAAAGAATGTCAACCAGACTGTAAACAGATAAATATAGGCTCCAAAAGTTCAATCCAGCTAATCAAAGCAAAACTGGGCATCAAAAAATGACAAGACCCAATCCAAAAAAGTTTGCAAACAAGTTCGCAGCCTAGCAGTAGAGTACAATGCGAGAATTACGTATTCTCACAGGATAAACACTGGTAGCGTGTGAGAAGGTCGCACTGGATCTAAAAGCAAGGTGCGAAACTCAATGGTTTTTGCAGGCTATAGAGAGGTACAGTGCGAGAATGTCTGTAATCAAAGAAAATTTTGAAAAAGGACTGGGAATCTAAGTGAACTTCTAGATCCAAAGAGTTTGGATGGATGTCCCACAGACTCAGAAACCAGAAAACAAGCAATCAAAGGAAGGGAAACTAGACTAACTAGGAAACAATCTGTTCCCCAGTGGAGTCACCAATTTTGTTATGGGATAAATCATTATATGCGGACACTAATTGATCTCCCTAGACCCACCTAGATCTAGAACAAAACACACCATAACATGACGCTTTCCTTAAGTTTTAAATATTGAATTTACTAACTAAAGAGAGATAGGTGACATACTGTTTAAATGTCGCTTCCTCTCGCCATCGCCATCCTAGCTCCATTCCAACGCTCATACAGCGATGAACCACCACAAAAGAGCATAGCCAATAGGAAGTGATAGTAGTAGCATGAACTCAATATAAACTATGTATGTGATCAAGGAATCTCATACAATAAAATACAATAAGCTTTATAGGAAAGAATCATGTGCGTATCATATTAAATGTGAAAGAGATTACAACCATGGCCTTGATTTTGTAAGGTCCTTTCCAACTGTCATCATTACCCACACTTCCACTCCAACAATTCTAAAATCATAGATCTAATAATATTCACAATCTATCTTGACAAAGGAAAACTCAAAGACCTCCAACCAAGCTAATAATTCCAAGCCAAATGGGAGCTTAGCCCTTCTCCATGAGATCTCCCTCTCCTTTTATAGGATGAAGAGGAAAAGGTGAGGAGGTTAGGATGATCCACTAAATCATGGCCAGTAAGATCCAAACCATTGACTAAATCATGAAAGCGAGTAAGATCCAAACCATTCGGATGCCACCTCACCATGGAAGTTTCTCCTTCTAGAAGATTCGAGAAAATGCTCGTTTTTCCCATGTGTAAGCATTCTCGCACCCTACCTATAGAGTAGATTGTGAACTCCTCACAACCTAGCTATGATGTAGCCTATGAGAATCAGGCATTCTTGCACCATAGATATAATGCAACCTACGAACTTGCTTTTTTATAGGGTTTTTACAAAGGAAAATGCAATTTCTTTTCTCAGGAGATTTTTTTCTCCCTTCCTTCTTCAGGAACTCAGGCCACTGACCCCTCCGAAGGCAACATATAGGTTTACATCATTAACAATCATAGGGATGACGAAAATAATGTGTAACAAGAACCATTCCATATTAAACGATGTAGAGTCTAATTGGGCCTCGGTGGCAGGTTTGGTTCCTACTGTTGAGTCAAGGGATTTAGGTCCCATAAAAAAATACCAAACATGCATTTTCACCCATTCTGACCTCATATGGTCTTACCTAGGTTGGTCATAATAGAATATCATCCTAGGATGGTTTTGACCCTCATTGAGATCCCCACCTAAAATATTAATGCACCAAAAGGCACATAAATAAAGGGTTCAGGGTATGGTTTGATAACATACGTTTTATGCATCATTGTGCTACTTTATTTCAAAGAGATTCACTATTTCACTTGCTCCACTTGCTTGGGAGGATCTCCATGCATCAAAATCACACTAATTTCTTAAGAAAGAAAAGATAAGTGGCTTAAAAGGTTGAGCTCGATGAAGAGGTGGATCGAGGAATCATTTTGTCATTGTTGTCAGTATCCCCATTATAATCTTCTTCCACTTAATAAAACATTGTTCTCGCACCCCTTGTTATAGGAAGATTTGCCTCACCCTATGCAATCTTGCATAGAAGGCCTTTTTCCATTTCCCTATGCAGACTTTTCATCCCTTTTTACAAATCCTAGAGCTAAAAATACATTTTTTCCACATATATGCACCTTACCTACTATACAACATGCGTATACATAGGTTGCACAACTACATCCCGCGTACATCAGGAAATGTGCCCAAAATTGCAAAATGGTGTTGGTTTTCCATGTCACGATAGGAGATCAATGATCCTTGGCCTTCCATATACTGGAAATGTTCTGACTTGGCCCTTCAGTTCCATTTGAAGGATATAAATGGGCCAATTCAGAGCTATGGAAAGGAGGAGAAAGAATTCAACTTTGAGAGCAAAGTTACTCTAGAGGAATTATTCACTTCACACTAAGTCTGCATCCCTTTATCCTTTAAGTTTGAACATGGTGTTCATCCCCCAAGATCTTCCCTTATTGATTCAGAACTTCATTGTCTCTCTTCTATGAGCTTGCATTTGGTGGAGGATTGAAGTGGTGGAGGTCCAACTGGAAGGAACTTAGTTTCTCGGTTTCGAACCAGGCCAACATGGAAGTCTGTAACTTTTTCACTTCTGCTGATCATATATTAATAGAAATACTCTTTTCCCGTCCAATTGATATCTTGAAAATATTTCAATTATTATTTTATGGGTGTATTTGTTATGTATATTAATGAATTATTCTATTGAATGTGCTAACATCATATATTATCACCATATGCTTACTTTTCTTGGTTGTTGAGAACTAGTTGCAAGTATATTGCTTTGGGTCAAGTGCTCAATGGTGGAATTCATTGAACATCTAGACGAGGTAGGCCTTTTGTTTTGTATTTCTAGCATATTTGTTTATATAGCATACTTGAGAATAGATTTGATTTTTGCAGTCATTTCTGTCTATTATGGTTTGCCCCTAGCCATAGAAAGATTTTCCTCGTAACAGAATTGGCGACCATACTGGGGAGTGAATCTTCTTTCTTGAGGTTTAGAGTGTTTTTCTCCTTATATTTCTCTCGTTCCTATTGCATTTATTATCGTATCATTGCTTTACAACCTCTATTCACTCTGGGTCTGAGTCTTTCAGCCTTCTCCTTTGCCTAACTGTGTTTTTGAAACATATATGTGGGTTTTTGCTTGGCAATCGCATAAATACACGTGTTGTCCTTCTGCAATATGTGTACATACAAGTTGTTCTCTTGAACAATCATTTACATCAACCTCTTTTTCGTTTTTGCTAGGTTTGGTGGTTGCTCGATAGGTTTTGATGATTTTTGAGTCTTCTTGGGTCTCTGTAGTGACTGTTAAGTGTATGTGAGATGACAAGAAGCCTGTCTTTGGTTGAATTTTTGTGTGGAGTCTTTCTCATCATATTTTCATTTTGATTGTTCTTGTACATAGGGTGGATTCAAACACCTAAGCCATCCACATAGGTATTTTGGTTGGCACATGTGTTTAAGGTAAGGATTTTGATGGATTTAGTAATTGTATCTAGAAAAACTATAAATTTTGTGTTATCTTTTGAGGTTACTTTGAAAGTGTTTACACTATGCTTGGGGGTGCTTCATGTGATGTTTGGTGCATGGTGTATGGATGATCTAGGGGGATACTGGTGGTCACCCACTCGATTCACTAATTCATAATGTTTCTACATCTTGGCAGTATTTCTACAATTTTTTGGGTCCCAAATTTCCGGGGCCGTTTTAAGGCCCTAAACAATGTTTGTTGGTGTGGTAGAACCTAACATGTGGGAAAAGGTAGATGCTAGGTCGAACAAAATGTGTATTCCTCATCTATTGTGCCTAACATGTACAAAAAGGTAGATGTTAGGCTGAACAAAAAGTGTATTACTCAGCTAGACCTTTATGACGATGTATTGAAGACCTCAAATGAAGATCGTATGCAAAAATTACACCCATGGGAAGTTGATGCATCAACTAACAACATCAGGGCCCACAAACCTTTTGGAGTTTCATCTTCTTGAGTTAGGGATTTATATTTTTAAGGTTTTCTCATTGATGCTTGGCCTTTTCGGCCTCTTTGTAATCAACTTCTCGTGAATGAGTGTATCCGACACATCTCTCCCTTCAGAGATAAGATACCACCATTCTAGATAGCTCATGTGCTTTGCATTTTACAGTCTTTTTTATTCTAGACAATCATTATTAGAATTTGATTTTTTTTTATTACTGTATTCCTTGCAATATCTCTGCATATTTCCTTATTATATATATATTATATCTCTTCCTTCATGTCATTCTCAATATAATCTGGATCAGTGGTATCCGAGATATCTACTCTTTATTGTTTCTATGTGCATGTCCCTGACGAGGTCAGGCTACTAAGAGTTGGGTATTGAACTAGTTGAGCTTGGTGAAGAATGTTCCGGACGACCCAGGAAGCCTCCTATGGCAGAAGAAAAGAGATACAACAGAGCAGGAGATCCTATCAAACTATTTCTCGAGGAAGCCCTCGAATAAAAAAGGAATGAGATGATGGATAAGCTTTTCTAGATCCTTCAATAGTTACCAACAACAATGGAGGAACCATAAACCAGTAGTCACTTCAGAGGTGATATTCCCTTGAAGTTACAAGTTAACTTTGATATTACTTTATTTGAAGGCCAGATAGATTCCAACACTTTGGAAAAATGTTAAGTCTACTAAGGGGTTATTTCTCAGTCCAAAATTTTTCCAATAGTGAAAAAATCACCTTCGCACTCCTTAAGTCCCTTCCCCATGTAAAATATTGGTGGGAGACTTACTGTGAGAAACATGTCGAAGATGAGTCTACAATTTTTGGGCCAAGACCCACTTGGGCATATTTTTTTTATGCCTTCAAGGATAAATAGTACCATGTTGGAAACTATTATGAATAGTACACAAAATGAACAACTCTACATCAAGAGAGAGACCAGACGATGCCAGAGTACACCAACATATTCCATACCTTGCACACAAAGTTGGGTATTAAGGACTCCGAGAAACACCTAGTTTTGAAGTACCACAATGGCCTACATAGGTACATCCAAACAGATATGGATTCTTTGGACATCTTCTCACTTGGAGCCACTTACTGATATGTTGTCAAGATCAAATGAAAGTTCAAGAAAAAGATTAAGTGGGACTTTAGTTCTACAAACCCATCACAACAAAAGAACTGTAAAGGTGTCCCTAACTCCCAGAGAAAAATAAAAAGCAAGGATGGCTAGCCCTAGGACAACCAATCCAAGCCACCAACAAACAAGGGTAATGGGAAGTCAAAGAAGGAAACTGGAAAGTGGTGCAAGTTCCTTGGCACAATATTGATGAATGTCACTCCAAATAGTTATTGTTGCCTGAGACAAAAGCCTTAGGGTCAGATGCTAACTCAAAATCTAATTCAAAACAGAAAAGGAAAAATGAATCATTGACGCAGAACCCAGTGTCACCATCAGTACCACAAAATTCCACCCAGATAAACCAAAGGAGCCTGAATAAGGGGTTCTTATCTTCCACTCACAAATGTGGGTGAAGGGGACCCCACTCCATTTAATTGTTAACAACGGTAGCCAAAATAACCTAATATCAATGAGGTTGAACCTAACAATGATGCCACATCCTCAACCAGACACCATTGGTTGGCTCATCCAAGGACGTGACATCCACGTTAGCCAACAATGTCACCTACACTATGACATCAAACCCTTCAAATATGATGTATTGTGTGACATTTCCCTCATTGAATTTTGTTCAATGTTTTATTAGGATAACCATATATGTGGAAGCGTCATGTTGTTTATGAATCTAGATCCCCATAGTTTCATTATTACTTTAGGAGGTCATCTCTACAAGGTATTGGAGGCAATCCCAACTATTGTGGTCTCTTTGATATCTATGAAGCAATGCAGAGAGGTTGTCTCTTAGACTAGGAGATTTGTCCTCTTTATGGTTCGGTCAAAATGTGAATGGAAGGTCACTGCAGCTACCAAAACCTTTGCATGGGTTCTCTCTACACAACATAAACAAGTGGACAAGATAGTAGAAGAGCACAAATACATCTTTTCCTCGTCTACTGGGGTGCCTTTGCACTATTAGGTAAAAAACTCAATTTATTTGACACCTGGTGCTCCTCTTCATTACGAACCTATGTACAAACATTATACTATGTAGTATGAAGAAATCAAATGCTAGATCCAAGAACTAATTCTGAATGACCACATCAAACCAATCTCCTCACCTTGAGGGATCCCAATTTCTCTAGTACAAAAGAAGGATGGGATATGTCAACTTTGTATTGATTACAGAGCCCTGAACAAGATAACTTTCAAGAACCGGTACCCAATCCCCCAAATTTATGGTCTTCTAGATCAACTTAAGGGAGCCAAATTTTTTAGTAAGATTGATATGAAGTCAGGCTACCACCATGTGTTGATTAAGCTAACTGATGTATGGAAGGTAACCTTCAAGTCTAGAGAAGGTATCTTGAAGTGGTTGGTCATGCCTTTCGGCTTGACTAATGGCCCGACCACATTCATGCGAATGATGGATGATATATTGCATCCATTCACAAAATCCTTTTTGGTCATATATATAGATGACATCCTCATCTTTAACAAAACCTAGGAGGAACATTTGAAGCAAATTCAACAGGTCTTGGGCACCCTGTGACAACACAAGTTATATTCCAATTTGGAGAAGTTTTCCTTCAACATGCAGAGAATCCAATATTTTGGATACATCATGGATGAGTAGGGTGTGCATGTGGATCCAACAAAGATCCAAGTCATCCGTGATTGTCTAGCCTTGAAGACATTGACTGATCTTTGCAGCTTCTTGGGCCTTGGTAACTTCGACTGCAGGGTTGTGTCATTGGGCCCTAAGCCAGGTGACCAAGGGTGGAGTGAAGGACAAGCTTGTTTGGGTTGCATCCCAATAGAAATCATTCAAGGATTTGAAACTTCACCTTTGCTCAACATGAATTCTTATTATTCCATACCTACAACAACCATTTGAGATTGACACAGATGCTTCAAATTATGATATTGGTGTAGTCCTCACTTAGCATGGGAATCTAGTGGCCTATCACAGTGAAACACTATATGATGTTATTCTCAGATACCCCACCTACGACAAAGAGATGTACTCCATTATGTAGGCATGTCGAAAGTGGAAGCATTGCATTCTGGGGAAAGAAACGATCATCCACACTAATCGTAGGCCTCTGCAATTCATGTAGATAGAAGGAAAGCTACATAATGATCACCATCAAAAGTGGTCCACGTAACTACACCAATTCCACTTGAACATCAAGTACAAGAAGGGAAACACCAACCATGTCACAAATTTACTTAGTCAACCCCTGGTTTTGATGCTAAGAACATTTCTTAACTCTTGTGGGAAATAGACATTCAGGTGGCCACAATTATACAAAAGTCACTCTAAATTTTCTTCTACTTATTAGACATTGAGTGCAAGCAAACCAATTCCATACTTTCATATCCAGGATGGATTGCTATTCCACCTAATCCATCTTTGTGTTCCTTCAAGAAAGTGTGCAAAATGTATTTGGGAACCTCATTACAGGCGAACAACATGACACTTTGGTGTGGACAAAATAGTAGTAGTACTACAAAATCATTTTTATTGTATAAACTTCAATAAGATGTTTGCAAGTACATCATATCCTGCACTTCCTATGCCATTTCTAAGCCTTCCATCAATAAATAGGGGCTACACACCCTTCTTCCTACTCCATATGGGCCTTGGGAGTCCATCTCCATGGATTACATGTTTGGTCTGCCTTCAACCGAGCATGAGAATGACTATGTCTTCATGGTCGTTGATCGATTCTCTAAGATGGTATTTTTGGCATCCTGCAAGAAGAGCATCACAACCAATGTCACTGCCAAGATCTTATTTGAACGTGTTTGGGTTCATTTTGGGCTCCCACGGACCATTATTTTAGATCGAGAGAGTAGGTTCCTGAGTAATTTTTGGTCCAACCTATGGTCGACGATGGACACCAAGCTGACCAAATCGACTTCCTTCCACCCAAAGATTGATGGAAAAACAAAGGTAGTCAAAAAAATGATTGTCCATATCATGAGGATGTACAATTCCAAACATCCATGCACATGGGATGAGATCTTCCTTATGTTCAACATAGATACAATAGATCCATCCACATCTCTATTGGCCATGACCCTTTTCAGGTGTGCTTGGGGTTCCAACCATTGGCCCCCATTGATGTAGCTCTTCCCATTGCAACTACAAAGGAAGAGTCCTCCCATGCTTAGAATGAGGCTGATCGAGTAACCAAATTTTTTGATTCAATAAAAAAGGTTCATGATATTTTCTATAAAGCCAATGCCAAGTACAAGCAGCACCACGATTAACATTGGGTACCACACAAGTTTTAGGTGGGATAAAAGGTATGGTTGCATTTGCAGAAAGAGCATGTCATAAGACCCCATTAGAAGCTAATAGCACTTGAATATGGGCCTTACACCATCACCAAGGCTATGGATGAGAATGATTTTGAATTAAGTATTCCTCCTTTCCTTGGCTTGCACTCAATATTTATTGTGGAACTACTTCGACCATATTTTCTACCTCTTCTGGACACTTTGAACGTGTCCAAGCACTTGGCCCCTACAAAAATCAATCTTGGCTTCATTGGATAGGTGATAGTTGATTGGATCGTTGACACCAAGATGAAGGGAACCCACCAACAAAATATCCAACTCTATCGGGTCATCAAAGTAGGGAAATTTATTCACTAGGGAAAGTGGCTCACCAAGAGTCAGATTCAATAAAAGTTTCCCCATGTGATGGAGGAAATTGATGCAATGGGGACCATTTAATCCTAAGGGGGAAGGACTAATCTAGGTGGATACTAGTGGCCACCCACATGTTCCACTAATTTAGAATGGTTCCACATCTTGACAATTTTTCGACATTTTTTCGGGTCCCAAACTTCTAGGGCCATTTTGAGACCCTAAACAACATTTGTTTTGGCACAACAACGTCTAACATGTAGACAAATGTAGATGATAGGCTGAATGGAATGTGTATTGATTGGTGTTGGAATCCCTACATGTTTTTTTCTTTTTTGAAAGACAAATAACACCTCTTGTAGCCGCCATCACCTCACCCTGTAAATATCACTATTTGAGGGTGATTGTTGGGTTATAAAAAATATATTCGATTATTCTCATTTTATTTTTATCTTGTGTTTCCGTGCTTGATTCATGACTGTAAGCATGAATAAAGCATGAAAATTTGATTTCTCATTATAATTCTATCCAAGGCTTGGTTTTTAAAGATCAGTGGGCTTACATCCACCGCATTTTAATGATTTTTCCGAGCTTATCATATACCAATGAAATACTTATGTTGAGTTTCTCTTGGACTATAAGCTAATATTTTGGATCCTTTGTAAATATACCAAAAAATGATTTTCTTTTGGTTTGTAAAAACTTACCCATTCCTAACCTTTGCAAAACGAGTATATCCATTACATGTTGTGGAAATTAAACACACCTGAATCGTACCCTGTACTTCATTTTAGCTAGAAGGTTGAATTAACAGACCTCTCATTATGAGCTACGGTCTTGAGTTATGCTCTGTACTCAAAACATTCATTACCAGAAACACCTGAATTTCATGAATGAAACCCTTATTGCTTATGTTGTGGTTGTGCTGGTGTGTTCCTAGTTTTGTTTCCATCATTTTAGCTCAAGCTTGCCTCTTTCACTGCTACCTCCTAAGACCACAATGATTTTGGGTCACCCTTGTTACCATCTGTTCAAACCCTTATGGCCCATTTCATCCAATTTGAGCCAAATGGCTCCCAAACTTTGTTGTTGTATGATGATGCGAGTGAGGACCTTAAGAGCCAGGGTTGGGATATGTTTATTAAGAAATTCCAAGGTTATAACTTGCGAGTGGCCAAAGAATTCGCCCTTACATTTGATGGATGTAGAGCCAAGGTGGGTGATATTCAGTTGGAGATCACTGAAGAATTTTTGAGTGAAGAAACAGGGCTCCCTCTCAATGGTCAAAAGTGGTTTAAAAATTAGAAATTGGACGAGGTCCCCTAGAGTTTGTTTGTCACCTCCAGAAAGATTCACTGCTGTGACAAAGGTATTCTGGTATCCCTGCTTAAGGTTAGATGGCATGGTTTGCTGGCAGTGTTAAGAAAATTAATTACCTGTGAAGGTTGTTTTGGCTTGGTTTTCCTTTACCACATACAATTTCTCATGCATTTTATTGACTTCCATTTAAACATGTCATTTTACCTGCTAAGGAGTTTGTATAAAATGTCAAAGAGATACAAGAAGTAGAACCTAGATTCTAGCCTCTTTCACCATGGTTTGATTAAATTACTGTTAATTCATCATTTGAAAACATTGGGTGATGATTGGGATGGTTTCTTAGTTCGAAATGGTTTTGTAACAAAAAACCCTCATGAAACTCCCATGATGGATAAGCCTATGATATAAAAACCTCTCGATTTCTCAAATGGCAAGCCATTTTTGCTGGATAAAAATCCTCGTGAAGAGGAATTACCTGATCAGTTATTATGTAAGCGACACGATGTTAGTGCAGAACTTATTAAAACCCATGTGCATGAACCAATTGTTTTCCCTATCCCTACTATAAAATCCGATGATAAAAACCCTCGCGAGAAGTCAAAGAAGAATCAAGCAATGATAGGGTTTAGTAATAAGAGGGTTGGGTGACTCATTTCAAGGATTCTGTGAAATTGATCCAATCCTCATGTGATCTTGATCGATTCGATAAAGATCGATGAGGATTCAAACTCTGAGATTGAAAGGTTTCTAGCAGAGGAAGATCTGAATTGTTCCAAACTAGATCCTAATCAACCATTCGATTATGTCGATAATCTCCCATCGTGTTTAAAATATAGCAAGGGGTTTACAGGTATTAAGCTCAGTCAAAGGCCGACAATGGATATCATTGATGTTTTAGCACCCAATTACATGCTCCCTCAATAGATTGCCCCTGTTGTGCATTGCGAGGTTTGTTTGCATTGGATAGGGAAGTACTATACAAACATCCCCATTCTCCAAGCAAGAATCAAAGCTCTCATGACTCACAATGATTTGCTAGCAAGTGAAAACCGTGAACTCAAGGCCAATGCATAGAGACAAGTAAAGCATCTAAAAAGGACAGGCAATATTGTTATAAAAAATGCTGACAATGTAAAGGCCGTGATAAATTATGAGATATCGTGATCCAATTTTTGTTATTTGTTAAATGGTAAGATTGATTTTTATTACAATCATTCTTTATTTGTTGTTTTCAATTTGGATAAATTGGGTTTCAATTAAAATTTAGAAATTGTTAGTTAATAAAATATTTAACTTGCTTACATTTCGTTTTTTCAGGACAGGGTGTATCTGGTGTTGATCTTATGGGATGGAGCATGCTCGACTTAGTTGATTAACTATCTCATTTTGTTTATTTTGTTAATAGAAGAAAACTTTCATAAATTTTGGAGATATAGTTTGATCATGAGTGTCTTTAGGCCCTCTATATTTGTAATGTTTAGATCTTTTTCAGATATGATCCTATCTTAGATGATAGGAGGTTTAGTTTTCATAAACTCTTTAAATACTCTATATTTTGGAAAGGAGACCATCCTGGCAGAGAGCAGAAGATGAACGAGTGATTCCAAGACTTAATGAATCAACATATATGCATTTTGGCTTTAGCCTTTTGTTGATGATGTTTTCACTTATACTTTTGTTAATCCTAATACATTAAAAGGTCTGATAGCTTTAGACTTAATGATCTATTATGTTTGGGATATTTATATTATAAATATTGTCTATAATTTACTGCTCTAGATATAAATATTGTGATCACATCTCCAATTAGAATGATAGGATTTATCTTTGAATTTTAACTGAATGATGAAATGCATAAGTTGCTTTCAGATTTATCTTGTTGTAATTATGTGCAATTATAAGATCACATGGTTATATTTATGTTTCCTCCTCTGTCATTAAACCAAAGTTGCCCATACATGTTTTGAATTTATTTAGAACAATCATAAAGTTCATTGCATATTTCTCTCTTGGATGTGGCAGTTAGATGTTCTTCACTCATACGGACGCTTGGATACAACTCACTAACTAACAAACAGGTTAGTTCCTTTGTATTTCTCAATTCTGTCATTTACATATTAATGAAACCAGAATGTATGGTTCATCTTTTGACTACCCGCACATCTGTTTTTCATAGTTTATTCAATTCAAGATTAGTTAGATTTTGTTAAGCCCTAATGTTGGCCCATTATCCCTTAATTGGGGCATATTAGATTAGTAATGATATTTTATTTATGTCGGCTTTAGGCCATTAGTTGTAATTTAGATTAGTAATTTTATTTTAATTATGTCGGCTTTAGGCCATTATTTGTAATTATACCTCCTAGTCTCCTAT
>SNQJ01S0018834.1:72584-99622 GCA_010110895.2 Picea sitchensis | reverse complement strand
TACCAAGGAGACATTTTCATTTTGAATCATCTTGTACTTGAAAATTTAAGTGGGGTAAAAGGAGGTTTCCCCCTTGAAGAGGCTTATTATCTGAAATTATCTCTTTTTCAAGGCGTTGAGTACTTTTCCTGAGGTTTTTCTATGCTATATTGTTGTTTGGTTCTTAACAGATTTATAAAAGAAAACAGAAAAGATTTAAATGTGCTTTCTTTATCTGCTCCTTAAAAATAATTATTTTCACATTGATTTCGTAAGTTTTGATTAAAACTTGCAGTTTGTAAATGATGTACATAAGTGAGATTTATATATTTTCTGCTTAAATGCACCTACAATAGTTCTATTAGAGCATATGTACATATATAATATAGTGTTTATCAATTAATTAGTTATTTCTTTCTTCTTTTGTTTTTATTTTAGGATTTTAGATTGGCTAATGGAGCCATTAAACCCGTCAGAATGAGTTACACCAAATGGATTGGGTTACTTAGACAACCCCAGACCGGACTCGTTCTTCCAACTGACAGATGGTCAATTTTGCCTACCAACAAATGGTGCTAGAAGGAGGGCTTGAATACAATTTATGGCACGTGGAAGTCGTAAGACTCCTCCCCCACACACTCGCTCCCCTATAGTAACACGGAGTCACTCTGAAAACAACGTTAGTTATGAAACAACAACTACCTTGAACGAAAATCCATGGATTCCCATTGAACCGGTAACACCAAATCCTCAAGGGGTCGACGTACAAGAAATTGTTTGTCAGTCACTCATAAGGACACATAGTGCCTTGGCTCGTATCAAGCAACCTGATGGGCCTCTTAATCAACCTTTAGATTTCTCTGATATCAGAGAACAGCTTGAAGGCACCAGTCTACGTTTAAACCCTTTAGGAGATAATACTACCAATCCTACTGAGACACCTGTTCTCGAAGCTAAGGGATCTGGTATTCCACCTTCCCCACCTCACTCATCTCCATCCTCTTCAAGAGGAGAATCCTCTGACGAAGGAAGTTCCCCATATGAACCATATTAGCCTTCAACACCACCTACACCCATGGAAAACAAAAACAATCCCTCCAGACCTTGGCTTGATCAAGATGTTGTGGTTGTACCCGGACCCCACCACCCATTACCAAAGCACCCAGAGAAATGGTTACCTAAATATGACCCGAATTCTAAACAATCTACTGAAGACCACATAAAGAAGTTTATGTTGGCCATTAGACTCTGAAGTGTAGAACATGAAGATGTAGTATGTAGACTCTTTCCTTATACATTCGAGGGCAATGCCTCTACATGGTATTTCACCCAACAACCACAAACCATTGTGTCTTGGGACAAATTTGAAACATGTTTCTTAGAGAAATTTGGAGATGACAAATCTCCTGAGGTTTTAGTTATGGAACTCTCCAGCTTAAAAATGAACCCTAAGGAGAAAGTAAAGGATTTTAACCAAAAGTGCCTTACGTTGAAAAATCGAATTCCTAATGATTCAATGCCTACTGAATGTATTATTGTTTCATATTACACTAAAGCTCTGCATAATAATATAGCAATTTGGGTTAAAAGGTCTAAAAAGTATATACTACTGGAAGATTTCGAGGCAAGTCAAATCAAAAAGGATATACTAAGATTAAAAGACAATCTTAATAGTGAAGCTGAAACAACTTCATCCTCTAAAAAGAAAACATAAATCCTTACTCGGCCTCCCCAAGCCAAAATCCAACCAGAAACTTTGGACTTAGAAAGATTGCTATAGGCTTTCCAAAAATTATCAAATCAAGTTGTACACTTGAAGAGATCGGCCGAAGAGGCATCCTCAACAAAAGGAATTTTTAAACCTCCTTTCAGAAAACCTTTCCCTCCCAACCAGCCAAATACGACCACTGAAGGTCTTAATTTCAAAATCTTACAATACGCTTTGCAAACTATTATTGAAGCACATGATAACTCTGAAGACGTAGTTGAGGAAGAAGTAGATGAAGAAGAGGAGTCATCTCCCAATATCTCTGGACACTTTTATGACAATATTTTCCAAGCAAACTTGGAAACTGTCCACCCTTACAACACAAGGAGAAAAACACAGAGTAAACCGTCTTCTGAAATGAGTAATAATATGCCTCCAAAACAGCCTAAAAAAGCTGAGATAAAACAGATTTTAGTAGCTTCTGTTTTAGAATATGACTTGATTGAAGATCTGAAAAAACTAAGAGCTAATATTTCTGTTTATGAGCTTTTGAAATTTCCTTTGATTCTACAGAAAATGCTTCAAAATATCACATAAAACAACAAGAACAATGATTCTAGCAGCAAGAAAACTGCAGAAATCATTTCTAAAATAGAAAAAACGATCCCTGCTAAAACCACACCCAAACTTCCTGATAAAAGGGATTCATCTGAAAAAACTATAAAAAATGTAGATAAAATTGTTTCAGGGACAACGACAAAAAAACAACAGAATTTTGTTGTTAATACTCGTAAAAATGTCCCACCTTTCTTATCGACTTTTGAAATTTTCAATAGAAATGTACATAATTGCATGGTAGATTTCGACGCATCGTCAAATGTTATGCCTTTATCTCTTTTCCAAAAAATTAATGCAGATGTTCATCCTTCTAGTCTCAAAATCATTCAGCTTGATCGGATGAACGTTAAGGTAATTGATGAACTTAAGAATGTGTTGGTTAGGCTATCTTCTAATCCTAAGTTTCACCAAATTATTGACATCATTGTTGTTGACATACCTGAAGTCTATGGTTTGTTCTTGAGCAGGGATTGGTCCGAACAACTGCATGGGTACTTTGCAACAGATTGGTCTCATTTGTGGTTGCCAGAAAATGGACAACCAAATAGAATTAGGATTAACCGTGAATTCTATCTCAAGCACACCGTGACAGATCTAAATGATCCAAATGAACCTTTTACTTCATCTACTAATTCACTTGAAATGCAGGGAATGGACACCTTCTTTGATAACTTCGTCACTGGAATTTCTCCCATCACTGATCCTGGGCAAGAATCAGAACTCATTACTTGTACTCAGTCACCATCTTTTCCAAATGTGTCAAACACTGTTGATGAAGATTATATATGGTCACTATACTTTGACGAATCCAAATCCAAAGAAGGAGTTGGTGCATGATGTTTACTCATCGACCCCACAGGTAATAATACTTTCATTGCTTGTCAATTAGAGTTCGAATGCACTAATAACACCACCGAATATGAAACACTTTTGCAAGGGCTTAAGAAAGCTTTGGATATGGACGTAAGAAAATAAATAGTGTTCGGTGATTCGGAAATCGTGGTCAGGCAAGTAAGAAACTCCATACACTATTTGTCACCACATCTGAAAAGTTACCAAGCCGAGGTATGGAGTTTGATACGAAAAATTTCAGCATTTAACATCAATTCCATTCCTAGACTAAGTAATTCAGAGGCTGATTTATTGGCTAATGTCGCTTCTAAACTTTTTCCCGCAGAAGGTCTATCTCCGAATGCATTTTCGATTGACTTGTTGTTCAGGATCTCAATCCCAGATAACATCACCAATTGGAGAGTGTTCGACGATGATCAACAGATCATTAAATTCTTGCACATGGAGGACACTTTCTAGGGTTCAATTATTGATGAAGGGACTCATGATGAAAACCTCCACAACTTCAGAGTAATATCAGATCCTAGATCTTCTGAATCGACATCTGACCTGGTAAAATCTATCCCCAGATATGTTGTTAGACTAGAAAATTTTTATGACCTGCATGATAACTTTAGAGGGTCAGTAAATTGTAAAACGAATAGTTCTTCCTTGATTTATGAAACAATCAACCTAGGGACTAAGGAAAATCCGCAAAACATTAATTTGGGAACATGATGTTCCGAGCAAAAACGGTCTTTCTTTATAAAATTGTTTAAAGAATTTAAAGACGGATTTTCCTGGACATATGATGATTTGAAAAAATTTGATCCTAATATCATACAACATGTCATTCCCATGAAACCCCAAACCCAACCTTTTCAACAAAAGCTAAGGAAGATGCACCCTAAGTTGGAACCCACTGTCAAGAAAGAACTAAATAAATTATTGAATGAAAAGATAATTTTCCCAGTGAGACACACACAATGGGTATCTAATCTAGTCCTCGTTAGGAATAAAAGTGGCGAAATTTGACTCTATGTCAACTTTTGTAACCTAAATTGAGCGTCAGACAAAGATAATTATCCTGTTCCTCCAATGTAATAAATACTTCAACAAGTTTCTAGTGTCGAAAGACTATCTTTGTTACATGGTTTTTAGGGATACAACCAAGTCATCATGTCACCCTCAAACCAACTCAAAACCACTTTTCATACCCCATGGGGTACTTATTCCTACAGAAAGATTCCCTTTTGGCTTATAAATGTCAAGGCCACTTTCCATAGATCAATGGACATTTCTTTTTGTGGTCTCCCAAATCAATCAGTAGTGGTTTATCTTGATGATGTAACCATTTTCTCTAAAAACAAGAAAGATCATTTGTCTCACCTTAGGACAGTCCTAGAACGATGCCGCAAGTATGACATATCTCTTAACACTAAGAAATCAGTCTTTTCAGTTGAGAAAGGAAAATTAATTGGGTTCATAGTGTCCAAAGATGGAATGATTATCGATCCTGAAAGAACCCAAGATATTCCCAAACTTTCCCCTCCCTCTTCCAAAAATTCCATGCAAACATTTTTAGGCAAGATTAACTTTGTCAGAAGGTTCTCCCAAGTTTCTCAGAAATGGTAAGGCCATTGTAGAATCTAATTAAAAAGGATATTCAGTATCGTTGGGGACCATAGGAAAATCAAGCCTTTGATTCCATCAAAAATCCATAGTGGAAGCCCCTTCCTTAATGAGTCATGATTTATCACAAGATTTCACTCTTTACACTTTCGCCTCCGACCAATCTTATGCTGTTGTCTTGACCCAAAAGAACGTTGAAAGAAATGAAATCCCCATTGCCTTCATGAGCTCATCTTTAAAAGGGGAAGAGATGAATTATTCGGCTGTCAATCAACAAGCTTATGCAGTTTTTAAAGAAATGAAACATTTCCGATCATATTTACTGAAATCCAAAACTAAAGTCATTGTGCCTTATCCTGTTGTTAGAAACTTGTTAGTACAAAAGGAATTGGGTGAAAAACAAGCAAACTAGATGACATCATTGCAAGAGTATGACCTCAAAATAACCCCTGCACATATTGTCAGAGGTCAAAGCCTGTGTAAACTAGTTGCTGACTCAGTTAAAGAACAAGAAAGTCAAATCAATTCCTTAACTATAAACCAACATGACAGAAAACAAATCAGTTGTACACAAGTTGTTGCTAATTCTTGGTTTGATGATATTAATTTTTTTTTAACACACGGTTCTTCTCCTTGCCATCTTGACTGAAAAAGGAGAAGAGCATTAAGACTAAAATCTGCACCTTTCCAGTTGATAAATGACGTATTGTTCCGAAAGAATTTTGATAGTGTTCTCCTGCGTTGTTTGGAAAAGGATGAAGCAGAGAAAGTACTATATGAACTTCATGTAGGGAAAGCTAGTGGGCACATTGGTGGAGACACCACTACTCACAAAGTATTAAGAGTTGGGTACTATTGGCCCACTTTGTTTAAATATTCCCATGCATTTTGTCATAAATGTATAATCTGCCAAAAGGCTGCTGGAAGAGTGAAAAAGGCAACATTCGTGTTGCATCCTGTTTTGGTGGATTCGCCTTTTCAGCAGTGGGGCCTTGACATCATAGGGCCAATTAACCCAACTTATTCACAACAACATAAATACATCATTACAACAACGAACTATTTTACCAGATGATCTGAGGCCGCACCTCTGAAAGTGGTAAGCACTAATCAGGTAGTATCTTTCCTTAACACGAATATCATTACTAGATTTGGCACCCCCGAATGTTTGGTATTTGATAATGCTTCTTACTTTTCGTCCCTCGATATGAGTCTTTTTTCTTTAGAAAAAGGGATCAAACTGAAATATTCTACCAACTACTACCCCTAAGGAAATGTCCTAGTAGAATCTACAAATACAAATTTGATAAAAATCATCAAAATGACAGTTTCTGAAAACCACAAAAATTGGCACAACATGCTTTTTAATGCACTCTGGGCTGATAGGGTGACTCCAAACAACTCTGTTGGAAATTACCCTTTCTTTCTTGTCTATGGAAGAGAAACGATTCTCCCCCCACATGTTCTGCTTCCCTCTTTGAAATTATCACAAAAAGTTCAAGAAGAGGAATGCCCTCCTCTTGAAAGTCAAATTAATGCATTATTGAAACTAGAGGAAGTAAGAGCACAAGAAAAGGAGAGGTTGGATCAGCATCAACATATTGTGAAAGGATGGTTTGATTCAAACTCTTCTTCGGATAGAAACTTTGAGGTAGGATATCTAGTTCTCAAATGGGATAAACCTCACGAAGGAAAAGGGGAACACACCAAGTTCCAAAACCTGTGGTTGGGACCTTTCGTAATCACTAAAAAACTAGGTCTCAACGCTTTTCATCTACACAGTTTGGAGGGAAATCCAGACACCTTCCCAGTGAATGGCCAAGCTTTTGAAAGGTATTTTCTTGATAATTCCAGATCCACCTTTTGTACATATTTTTTTGTTTTGATTTACTTTTGTTTTCTGATTTTGGTTCTTTTCATTTTGCTTTTTTTCGCTTCTTTCTGGTTAAAATTATGTCCGTGTCACCTTTTAGTTCGTGAAGGGAAACCAGAATGCCTCATTATGAAGAAACAGTTAAGGTATTTTCAGAGAATCAATGCTGTAAATTGTTGAAACACAGACTAGCTAAAGAAACTTCATGTTCGAAGTAGTTTCCCTGGTTTCACTTTATAATTATGAGCAGGCACGACCATCTTCAAATATTTTTATGTTGTCCCTTATTTTAAAGAAAGAAAAACAAGTATGCCTTCCTGTCCTCAAAAACTTAGTTTCATTAGAAAACTAATTTCAGATCATAATGAAGGTTATCAAGCGAAAAATTAAAGGCTGGAAAATAACAAGTGTTCTGAAAACTAAATTTTTCAGCATCACCCTGTTTTTCTGAATATCATTAAATTTATGTCAGATTGTTAATAATTTATGTAGAGTTGTGGGAAGTGTCTGTAAACCCACCGAGATACTGAATAGGTCTATTGGCAGTGGGTAAATTCATGCATGATGCCAAGACAACTTCGTCGGGGTACTAAGCAGGCCTACTAGTAGAAAAGCAATGTTGGGTTCAAGAAAATTATCAGGTATAAATTTTGATATTGATCGTAAATGCCCTTCATTTTGAATTGAAAATTCTTGGACAGGGTAGAGGTGTCAGAGTGGGTTAATTTACATCCTTGTTGAGGCTATGGATGCCTGCTGGCAGTAGTGGCCCTGTCAATAGTATCGGAGCCATTGGCTTGAATATCGTTTCTCTCATAATTAAAATTTGTCACCAGATTTCATTTGAACAGAAATACATCTGAAGCTGGATTGTATGATGATTATTGGAATTTGATTTAGATGCTTGATTTCCTTCAACTTTTCTTTAATCTTTAATCATTCTGAATCAGTCCTGATGTGAACTCATTGGTGATGAAGAGATAAATGCTTCTCCTAGTAAGTCGCCACTGTTGGCATCCCTACATGTTTTTTCTTTTTTGAAAGACAAATAACACCTCCTGTAGCTTCCATCACCTCACCCTATAAATATCACTATCTGAGGGTGATTCTTGGGTTATAAAAAAGATATTCGATTATTCTCGTTTTATTTTTATCTTGTGTTTTCATGCTTGATTCATGACTGTAAGCATGAATCAAGCATGGAAATTTGATTTCACATTATAATTTTGTCCAAGGCTTGGTTTTTAAATATCAATGGGCTTACATCTACTGCATTTTAATGATTTTTTTGAGCTTATCATATACCAATGAAATACTTATGTTGAGTTTCTCTTGGACTGTAAGATAATCTTTTGGATCCTTTGTAAATATACCAAAAAACAATTTTCTTTTGGTTTGTAAAAACTTACCCATTCCTAACCTTTGCAAAACGAGTATATCCATTACATGTCGTGGAAATTAAATGTACCTAGATCATACCATATACTTCTTTTTAGATGGCAGGTTGAATTGACAGACCTCTCATTATGAGCTAGGGTCTTGAGTTATGCTCTGTACTCAAAACGTTCATTACCATAAACACCCAAATTTTGTGACTGAAACCCTTATTTCTTATGTTATGGTTGTGATGGTGTGTTCCTAGTTTTGTTTCCATCGTTTTAGCTCGTGCTTTCCTCTTTCACTGCTAGCTCCTAAGACCACAGTGATTTTGGGTCGCCCTTTTTACCATCTGTTCAAACCCTTATGGCCCCTATCGTTCAATTTGAGCCAAATGGCTCCCAAAATTTGTTGTTGTATGATGATGCAAGTGAGGATCTTAAGAGCCAGGGTTGGGATATGTTTATTAAGAAATTCTAGGTTTATAACTTGTGAGTGGCCAAAGAATTCGCCCTTACATTTGATGGTTGCAGAGCCAAGGTGGGTGATATTCAATTGGAGATCATCGAATAATTTATGAACCATGAATTCAGTTGCTGGAAAATGAAAACCATGAACTCAAGGCCAATGCATAGAGACAAGTAAAGCATCTAAAAAGGGCATGCAATATTTTTATAAAAAATGCTGACAATGTAAAGGCCGTGATAATTTCTGAGATATCGTGATCCAATTTTTGTTATTAGGTAAATGGTAAGATTGAATTTTATTACAGTCATTCTTTATTTGTTGTTTTCAATTTCGATAAATTTGGATTTCTGTTACCAATAATATGACTGGCTACAGAATCAAGAGATTTTGTAGGCAAGTCAATTTTCAATTAAAATTTAGAAATTGTTAGTTAATAAAATATTTAACTTGCTCACATTTAATTTTTTTAGGACAGGGTGTATCCGGTGCTGATCTTATGGGATGGAGCATGCTCGACTTAGTTGATTAGCTATCTCGTTTTGTTTATTTTGTTAATAGAATAAAACTTTCATAAATTTTGGAGATATAGTTTGATCATGAGTGGCTCTAGGCCCTCTATATTTGTAATGTTTAGATCTTTTTCAGATCTGATCCTATCTTAGAAGATAGGAGGTTTAGTTTTCATAAACTCTTTAAATACTCCATATTTTGGAAAGGTGACCATTCTGGCAGAGAGCAGAAGATGGACGAGTGATTCCAAGACTTAATGAAACAACATATATGCATTTTGGCTTTAGCCTTTTGTTAATGATGTTTTCATTTATGTTTTTGTTAATCCTAATACATTAATAGGTCTGACAACTTTAGACTTAATGATCTATTATGTTTGGGATATTTATATAATAAATAGCGTCTATAATTTACTTCTCTAGGTATAAATACTGCGATCACATCTCCAATTAGAATGATAGGATTTATCTTTGAATTTTAATTGAATGATGAAATGCATAAGTTACTTTCAGATTTATCTTGTTGTAATTATGTGCAATTATAAGATCACAGGGTTATATTTGTGTTTCCTCCTTTGCCATTAAACCTAAACTGCCAATACACATTTTGAATTTATTTAGATCAGTCATAAAGTTCATTGCATATTTATCTCTTGTACATGGCAGTTAGATGTTCTTCACTCATACAGATGCTTGGATACACCTCACTAACTAACAAACATGTTAGCTCCTTTGTATTTCTCAATTCTGTCATTTACATATTAATGAAATCAGAATGTATGGTTCGGCTTTTGACTACCCGCACATTTGCGTTTCATAGTTTATTCAATTATAGATTAGTTAGATTTATAAAAGAAAACAAAAAATATTTAAATGTTCTTTCTTTATCTTCTCCTTAAAAGAAATTATTTTCACATTGATTTCGTAAGTTTCGATTAAAACTTGTAGTTGTAAATGATGTACATAAGTGAGATTTGTATCTTTTTTGCTTAAATGCACCTACAATAGTTCTATTAGAGCTTATGTACATATATAATATAGTGTTTAGCAATTAATTAGTTATTTCTTTCATTTTTTGTTTTTCTTTTAGGATTTTAGATTGGCTAATGGATCCATTAAACCCGTCAAAACGAGTTACACCAAACGTCTTGGGTTACTTAGACAACCTCGGACCAGACTCATTCTTCCAGTTGACAGATGGTCAATTTCGCTTGCCAACACTTGGCTATACCTTTTCAACGATGTACCGAGCTCCCCAAGTGAATATCGTATGCAAAATTTGTGCCCCGGGGGAACCTGACATATCAACTAACCACATTGGGGCACATGAACCTTTTGGAGTTTCATCTTATGTGGTTAGGGTTTTGGATGTTTAGGATTTTCTCATTGATGATTTATGTTAAAATGCCTTTCTGGTCTCTTTGTAATCAACTTCTTGTGAATGAGTGTAGCCAACACATCTCTCTCTTTAGAGATAAGTTACCACCATTCTAGCTAGCTTGTGTGATTTGCATTTTACAATCTTTTGTATTCCAAAAAATCATTAATAGAATCTAATTTTTGTTGTACTACTGTGTTCCTTGCAATATCTCTGTGTATTTCCTTGTTATATCTATGTTATATCTCTGCCTTCATGCCATTCTCAATATAATTTGAATCAATGGATGATGCTTGGTTGTGTCGTGATGGAAATACATAGTGGAGATGACTTGCTCATCGTTTGATTGACATTATATGGATGATTATGTGGCATTCTTCCTTGGAGCATTGGAGACCTAGATAGGTTAGTGACTCCTTCATGCATTGCACACATGGAGGTTAGTTGTTTTCTTAGGAGAACGATTTTCCTTGGAGGAGCATTGGGCATCTTGGAAGAGGGCGTTGTGACCTAGATGACACGGGGACACTTGGTTTCTTGGATGGAGGCTTGTTATTGACTTGAGTATTCTTGGGTTGAGGGAGTGATCATGTAGGTGGGGTGGACCCAGAGGAGCACATGGATTAGTAGGAGTGTTGGAGCTTTGGAGGCTTGAGGAGGTGGAGCATTGGACACATCTCGTGGAGCACTCATTCCTTGGACCTTTCTTGTTGGACATATTTACCTTGGATCTTAACATGTGTCACTTATAAAGGGAGTGCTCCACATGTGGAGCTACTTATGTAGAGTTAGTTGGCTTGTAGTAGACTAGGTCCAATTTATATTGTTGGCCTCCCTTATCTCTAATGTAAATAGAGGAAGGAGAGATTCCCTTTCCATCTCTTGTATCACACAATCATAAAGACTCCAAGACAAGTACACCAAGATTGTAGGTACATACATGAATAGTTCATTATGATTAAGTATCTCTCCTCCCTTTATGTGAGATATATTGAGGTCAACAATAGAAAAGTGGACTATGTCCAAAACAACCTACTCTAAGTCACTAGACCGGGTCCACAAGTGGAGCACTCCTCTACCAAGAGAGTACATATCACTAGGTGATTGGGTACTACCTCCCAATTGGAGTTCTCTCTAAGCTCAACCTTGACATGTTAAGGACTACATATCATAGGACTGAATGCTACCCAAAATACATTGTTATGAACACACGTGTACATATAAATAGATATAAATAGATTAATGATTAAATAATAATAAGTAAATACTCAACTAACTAAATATGTTATGAAGGGACACCTTCTTGATGAAAGGTCATGTCTATTATGAAAGGGCACCCCTATGTGGTTATATATATATATACAACCCTCAATTCTCATTTGTAATAATCTCATACTATCTTATTTATTCTCATATACATTTATATTATTTATTGTCCTTATGGATATCTTTATATTCCAAGTATTTTGGATATTTACATAGTGAACTGGGTTGGTTCACCACATAGGATCACAATCTCAATGCTCCTCCTCCACATGTGTAATTGGGTTCACAAGAAACCTTCAGTGAAACACCCCTCCAAGCGAGAATCCCTCAAGGCAAGCACTCTAGCTCCACTTGTGTGCAATATGGTCTCATGATCCTAGGCCTAAGTGCCCTTCCTCCTCATGCCAAATTCTCCTCCATAGTATAGCTCAACCTTCTATGATAAGAACCTATCCTCCTCCACATGCATCCATGTAAATATGTCATTTGCGACATAAATAATTACCTCCATGATAAGTGTGCCTCCTTTAGCATATATCTCAAGGATGGGAGTCCACCTATAATAAGATTTTCAAATGTCAATCAACTGAAATAATATAAGATACAATAAGGGGCTAAGGTTTCACCATGCATCCCACATGACATTAATCACACCCCTATCATGGTGTAAACACTTTCATATAAATCCAATTGCTAACAGTCCCTCTTTGTGAGGAAAACACTTTCTCCAACACCAGTCTTCTCCCCCTGAATATCAACTAAACATGCCTTCTACAAATGTGAATATGATACAGTCTTAGAATCAATCATTTATGCTACCAAATATTTTAGAACAAACCAAGGTACTATCACTGCATCTCAAACCTCCAAATAACATTGACCACATGTGAATTTGAACGAAACATAACCCTACAATAACAATAAATTACCAAACTCCACTAACCCCTCAATTCAACTTCACAAGCCATAAGATTCTCACACCACACTATAAGATAATCAAAATTCCTGCAAAGATAATCCCAACTACACAATACCAAGACAAGTGTAATAAACCAAAGATAAAATATGCAAAAGTCTCATCTGTTATGAAATACCAATTTTGTAATGCAAACAATATTTCACACAGGGATTTCAACAAAATATAAGCATGGATATCTCATCTATGCACCTCAAAACCTTTTTCAAGTAAAGGTAAATCCTCAACAAGGTCAATTCCCTCTTTCTAATAAAATCCAACAACCATATCGTTGTACTCCTTAATACTCCCATCACGTGCAAGATTGGATTCAAACACTGGTTCCATAATAGGTTTGAACCTATCTCTATGGCATCCCGCAATACATTATTTGCACATGGTTCCTCAAAACTAGAAGGTATGCCCAACTTCTTGTTGGCATTTACAAGATCCATAATATCAACAAGTAACCTGTAAAGGCCACCATCTTGCACATCTCTATTCAATGTCCATGGAATTTCTAGATTACAATAATTGTTAGTGCATTGTTGATCTTTAAAAGAAACTCTACATTGAAAAAATTTCATACAAGAAAAATAAACATATTTGTCATACATTCGAACCATGTGGAATGGAAATAGCACACAGTAAGTCCTCTCTGTCTTCTTCTTTCCTTGAAAGTGCATTTTCCACAACATTATGTTTTCATTTTTGTAGATAATTTCAAAGTCATAACCTAGCATGTTTGCAACCCATTTGTTTTAATCTTCTGAAGATAATTGTTGTTCTAAGAAGTACTTCAAACTATCATGATCTATTTTATCTTGAAGTGTCTTCCTACTAGGTAAGGGCACCATTTCTTAACTACATGTAATATGGCCAACATTTCCTTTTCATAAATGGGTTTAAGTAAGTTATTTTCTTTAAACCAGTTACTTTCAAAGGAAAGAGACCTTCCTTCTTGCATTAAAACTACACCAATGGTATTCCCTAAGGCATCACACTCCATAACAAAGGTTTATGTGAAGTCAATCATGGCTAGGATAGGATTTGTACACATAGCCTCCTTAAGTTTTTCAAAATATTTGGTTGCTTCTTGAATCTAATAAAATGTCTCCTTTTTAATAACACTATTATAGGTTCTTCTATTTGACCATAATTCTTGAAGAACTTGAGGTAATATCCCATCAATCCCAAGAATTATCTAAAATTCTTCAATGTTTTGGGAATTGGACATTTCATCACAACTTTAATTTTGTTAGGGTCCACTTTCACACCTTCATGGGATACAATATGAACCAAATATTCCACTTCCTAAACCTCAAAGGCACACTTGGTAGGATTCACATAAAGTTGTTTCTCTTCCAATAGTTTTAAGACCATGTCAATTTATTGTACATGCTCTTCCCAAGATGTTTTGTAGATTAGTATATCATCAAAAAATACTAACACAAATTTTCGAACCAAGGGTTTGAAAATAGAATTCATCAAGATTTGAAATGTGGAAGGTGCATTAGTAAGCCAAACGACATCACAAAAAAATATTTATGACTAGGTTTTTTTGGAGATGTCCAAAGTGGAGATCCAACTTGGTAAAAAAAAAATCTCCTTGCAATTCATCGATGATATGAATAGGAAACTTATCTTTAATGGTCATTTTGTTGAGATCTATATAATCTAGATGCATATTCCATGAACCTTCCTTTTTGTAAACCATCACCATTGGTGAAGAGAAAGCACTTTGGCTAGGTTGAATGATGCCAACCTCTAACATGTCTTGAACCATATGCTCAATATCACTCTTTTATGCATATGGGTACTTGCAAGGACTAATGTTAGGTGATATACTACTCAATTTCAAATGCATAGCATGGTCATGATATTGAATAGGTGGAAGACCATAAGGAATCTCTCCAAATAACTTGGAATGATTGCTGATAACTTTTTGGAGATCCGGAGGAGTAGAAGGTCTAGATGTTTGAATATCTAGTGAGCATAATTGTGCACTTTTACAACATGGTGTCATGTGTTTAGCAATTTTTTCATGTTGTTAGAGATTATCACATTAGAGGGTTTCCCTTGGATACCTATGAGTTCAATTTCCTTTCCTTATGAGGAAAATTTAATGACAAGATATTGAAACTTAAGAGCCATTTTTCCCTATGATTGTAACCATTGGATCCCTAATACAATATCAATTCCACCCATTTGGATTGCAATCATTCAACCATCCAATAAATACTCTCCCATAGTGAGCTTGATATTGTTATAATTCCCCAAAAAATTTATGGTGCCTCCATCTACAATCATTATTTGAAACTATGGTGCTAGATATATAAATCAATTGAGAAGTTTGCCTAATTTGCAATTAATGAAGTTATGGGTACTACCAAAATCAATCAAAACTTACCTTTTTATTTTTTATATATCCTTCTATCTTGATATCTTGAGGATTGATGATGCCAGGTAATGCATGACAAGATATTGTTGGAGTATTCAATTCTATATCTTTCCATGGTTCTAGTTCTTGATCTTCTTCTCCTCACAATATATGTATAGTAATTTCCTCTCACTGCATTTATGCCCCTTACTGTACTTGTTCTCACAATTAAAACATAGTCCATTTGCTCTTCTTTCATCCTTTTTTTGAGGTGTAAACCTTGTAGGTTAAGTGAGGTTAGGATAGGGAACATGGTTTTATCTATAGTTGTTAGTGGCCACCCTTCTAGTAGTCATATTTTTACTTTCCAGTTTCCCTAGCACATTGAAATAATGCTCCAAGTATTTAGGTTTGAAGAGATGCAACTCATGTTGAATGCTCTCCTTTAGAGTGCTCATAAAGAGATCTAACAAATTATCCTATGGAATGTTCTTTACCCTGAGATTTAGCATTTGGAATCGTTGAATGTGCTTTGTAATTGGACCTCTCTACCAAGGATTTATCAATTGGCTAAAGAATGTGTTTCTATTAATATCCCCATAATGTTCTATCAATTCATCCATAAAAATGGACCAAGAGACAATATAATCCTTTGTTCATTCACAAATCCCTTGGTACCAAACAAATTGATCATGTTTTAAATATAAGGATGCAAGAGTTACATTTTGTAACATTGGCACTTGGTGTAGATAAAAGTGTTGATCCATATGGAATATCCATGTTATAGGATCTTTACCATCAAATTTTCTCATATCAACCTTGGGAATTTAGTAGTTCCTTGGTGCTAAGTTGAACCCCCAATAATGCGGATCTTGGAGTGATGAATAATCATGATTCTTGGACTCAATCTTTGTATTCTCCACATTTTTTAAAATCTTCCCCATATGTGGTTTGGGTTCAACAATTTTGTTCTCCCTACTTTCATTATTTCCTTGTGTCACAATATCACCTTTAGGGAACCTCTCATCTAGGGTGTGTAAGAGCATGGCTTCCATAGAATTTTGTAATTGTTCCATATTTTTATCTATTTCCCTTTTAGGTAATTATTTGAAATGTGTCAATAAACCTTTTCAACACAATGTCACTTATTTCATTAAATTGGTTCCTCAATAGGGATACCCGCTACCCTAAGTCTTCACTATTAGGTGTCATGTATGAGTTCTATGTAGTTTTAGCAAGAATAAAAAAATTTGGAGAACCCTTTGCCATGTAAGAAAATAAGAATTCTCCTCTTTTTTTCTCTTTATCATTTTTTTTAATCACTAAAAATAGATCTTTAAATAAAAAGTTATACTAATTTCAAGTTAACATACTTTAAAAACCTTAGCTTGTAGAATGTTTTGTTGGCCAACCTTTCTCTTGAATTACCTCTTAAATTTTGTTTTCTTTGAGTCTAAAATTTTGATCTATAGTAGTCTGATATATCTTCTCTACAATGCCACAAGTTTTACCAAATTCCAATTTACCAAGACAAGGTTATGGTAACTTTCCCAAAACTTGTTGTTTTTCTCTCTTTCAAGAGAGAGAACTTGTATGTCATGACATGTGTCCAACTTTTTTGATATACTTCTGAAATTTTGACTTGAAATACTTTGATATGTCTTAATTCTAATGGAATTGGTAGCACTCAATTTAGACTTTTCTTTCTTCAGATATGACAATTTTACCAAGAATTCCTATTTGAGACTAGTTTTAGGACTAGTAAAAGATTGTGATTTCCACAACCTGTATTTATGAAATTATAGCAAACCAAAACCTAATTTTTCTTCTACATGTACTTCACTATGTATTCCAAAAAAAATTCTATTTGAAACATCCCATAAAAAAAACAAAAAGTTATATAGAAAATTCCAAGATGAATTGTTTAAAATTAATTTTAGGACTACTCAAAATCCCAATTTTCCATAGGCTATATCTCCGAAAATATAGTGAAACAAAACCTATTTTTTTTTTACAAGTACCTTACTATGTCTCCTCAAGCTCCCAAAACTTTTACGGCTTGAAACTATCCAAAAAAAAAATCATAGAAAAAATACCATGATGATTCATTTGAAGGAGCCAAACCCAAGGATCGTATGCTCTTATGCCAAATGTTATGCACCAAAACACCCAAATGCCATAAAAAGTGAAACAAAAGTAACTCCACACCTTGAGAATGAGAGAGAAGAATAAATGAGAAGCATATTCAAGGGGGAAACACCCTTTTACAATATAACAAATGTATAGGACAAGATGCTCACTAAAACTAGGTCTCCTTGGTATATATAAGAGAAAAATGGTACAATTACAATTAAAGGGTCCAATTGACCAATAAGGACAACACTAATATAATAAAAGAAATGTAATAACTCAAGATCTAAGCCTTAACAAGTGTAACTGGGTCATTGCAAATATCTTGGTGTATATTTGGCATTCAAAAGCCCAAGGCATAGGTCTAGTGAACTACTTTGCCACTTTCAACTCAAGTTTGTTTAAGGTAGATTGTTATATCTCCTTCATGTAGGTTTGAAAGGAAGATTCTATCCAAGGAAATTTTATAGCTTCCTAGGTTATATCTAGACCCATTTTGTATCAACAAGCCATTCATAAAAAAGGTTGTCACTCTAATGATATCATATAATTGTTTCCATCATATATTAGAGTAAAAGGCCAAGCAAAAGGTTTCTAGCCTACTAAAGGGTGTTTTTTCAAGAAGTTCAAGAAGTTTCATATTTCTAGATAGAGAGAAAAGGGTTATCAAATAAATGTTTAATGATTAACTAAAAATATTATTTTCCAAAGAGAGGGATATCACCAATTTTTTCTCCCAAAACATCTCTCAAATAGATAAAAATAGCTATGAGACTTAATAATGTTTTCATAATAAGCTTCATATTTCTAAATAGTAAGGAACAAATTATCAAATAAATCCCTCATAATTTATTAAAATTATTATTATCTAAGAAGAGGGATACCACTAATATTCTCCCGAAATACTTCTATCTAAGTGGATAGTGAAGAGCTTTGACAACCATCTCATAAGGACTCTATTCCAAAGGAAAGTATTAGTGTGTAGCCCTATATTACCTGATCTCTTGAGATTTAACACAACTAATGTCAAGGCATGTGGAGGCATTCAAAAACAACATTTTGATCATTTGAATGAAGAACGAGCCAAAATGAATGTCCTGCAATATACCAAATATGAAAGTCCATTTAGCTTGACCATGTGCTTTCTCAAATCAATTTTAAAAAATGTTAGGCTAAAGAAAACATATCATTCTCAATCCCATCCCATATTTGTTCTAGTTGAGTAACTTAGAAGGAAGACACTTCACTCTAATAACTATGGAATAGAAGGAATTTCTTAGAGTACATCATCAGTCTTAGGAATTGTTAATTAGTGATAAATTTAGGGTCATCAACTTGAAATAAATTTAACATTATCTTAACAACTTGGTTGTAATGGTTTTTCCATAAATATGTAACAAATTAAGGTCACAAAATTTTAGATGGTTTCATAAAAAGAGACAAATATAGACTTTTAAAAAAGGGAAAATGAAAATATAGGTCTTTGAGTATTATGTTTTCTATATGGAAACAAACTATATTTATTATTTAAGTTTATATAAAAGTGAATAATACACTACAATGATTCAATACTTTAAATAAAATATAAAAAAAAACTCAATATTAATTTTTATTTTTTTTAAGTCAAGAGTATATATGTAATTTTTTTAATTCAATTTTATTATGGAAAAAAACATTCAATAAAAAATAGATTTGGAGATGGCAATATATATCTAAATCCCTTTGATATGGGTTTACATTCTCGCCTTGCATATCATATTTGAGTTATGTTCAAGATGGGATATGATCATGTTCAGTTATTTGTGCTAAGAGAAAAAACATTTGTGATTATGTCTTTGACAAAGACAGTCTTATCCTCTTTGCAAGAAGAAACAATCTCTTAATTAATGATACATGTTTTTAATTTGATAACATAATTAAATGTGTAATTAATTGTTAATGTGTTAACTGTAATTTAACAAGGAATGACTGCAAAGTGGTTAGTCCATGTTTCTATATATTTAATGTTTATGTTTATGTTAATAGAAGTATATTATTTATTAAAACAAGTCTAATAAAATGAAGTTCAATATTGGCGATTATGAAATATTGGTTGTAAAATGTCGGATTGATTTTGTATTAAAATATACTAATTTATATTGAGTATTTGGCCCCGAACTTTGTAAGATTATAGAGTATTATATTCTTTTTTTAAAAAGAAAAAATAGTAAAACATGTAAAAAAATCATATTATTTTCATAAAAAAAACATAAATATACCATTAGCTATGGGATATCTATGATGGTCCAACACCAACTTCCTTCTTCACATGCCCTACGATTGAAATATGTTATTATATTTGATGCTTCTAATTGTGTTATATATACCTATGCAAATAGAAGTGCATTATCCATTAAAAATAAGTACAATAAAATGGGTTCAATATTCATGGTTGTGAAATGTTGTCCGTAAAATGTTGGGTTAATTTTATTAAAGTAGACTCATTTGTAAAAATAAAGTTGTATTCAGCCATAAACTTTGCAAGCTTGTAGAGTATTATATTACTTTTATTTTTTTAAATAAAAGAGAGAAAATATGTATAAAAAAATTATTTTTACAGAGTACTGACAATATAGAATTAGTTATATGGTTAGCTGGTTATCTTAGATATCTAGATTATCCAATAACAACTTCATTCTTTTTAACATGCACCAAGATTGAAATATATTATTCAACTAAAATCTAAACCAATTCTCTTTACATTTCAAACACCATCATCAACAGAGTTACAATGCCTTCCTCCATCATTAATATAGAGGCAAAACCATGCAACTACAATCAAACATTGAATTATGGTGCAAATTGTAAACCCAAAGCACCATGTCAAGAAATACACGGTTTCCATATAAATGGAACATTTCGCCTATTCTTCTTAATTTTCAAAATCACTTGTAGATCCAAAATAGTCAAAACTAGGAAACCAAGTAAAACATTCAATTTAGACATCACATTGATTCACAATACATGGTATTCGCCTAAAACATATCTCAAAAACAAAATCCATTAACTATTCTTCATAACAAAATATTCTAACGCAACAAAACCCATGCATTAATACTTCAAAGTGGACAAAATTCAAGTAACAAAGTTCAATTTGAAACCCAACCTCAACTCTTTCAGGTGCAAGAAAAAGAACTCAAACAAAAAGTATATTGCATGAAATGAGAACTAGTCGATCATTATGTTACTAAGATTTTATTAACTTAATGAACCAGCCACTCTCAAAGTGACTACTCTGAATTCAAAGGGATTTAAAAGATTTCATGCACTTTGATTTCCCATGCAATGCAAGATATAAACCAAATGTTTGAGCTAATGAAAACCCAATCATAATGACTACTCTGACGTCAAAGGGATTTAAACAATTTCATGCTCTTTGATTTCTCATGCAATGCAAGAGATAAACCAAATGTTTGAGTTAATGAAAACCCAATCATAATAACTACGAACTCAAGATTGAAGGAGAATTAAGAAGAATGAGAGTTCCTTATTCCAACTCAAAAACCCAATGTCAACACTTTTCCAATTATTTCCAACACACACACCAAAACCTTCTTCAACATAAATTCAATTAAGCAAAACAAAAACAATCTCCATCAAAGCTGGCACCAAACAATATAAGTTGCGAACCAACCAAGGCTTATTTCTTTTCACTAATTTGACCACCCATAAAATAAACATTAGTCATCGCAACAATGCTTGCAAAAGAAAAATCTCCTTAAAGACTCAATCGCCATGTTAGGGAGTAAACCACAAAACACATGCAATATCTTTCAGTCATTTCATTTTCTTCTAAGATCAAGTATGCATGCATTTTTTCATTTCGTATTCTTCAAGATTAAATATACTTATTTTTTCATTTCATATTTAAGATTAAGATATGTAATTTGTTAACAAATAATCAATTATTATAAAACCCAGTTTAATTACCATCTTCTTCCATCTTTAAAAAGGGTTGACTTGTTTGTTTCAATATTATCATAACTTAGTACACACAGATTATGTTGAAGGCATTTTTTTAGGGAGGGTGTGTGTCTAAAACTTGGTCATCCTAAACCACTGTACTTAGGACGAACATTTTGGTTTTCCTTTTTTCTAAATATCCTTCCATTGTTGTCTAACTATTTTTCAAAGTTTTCCTTCATTGTTATCTAGTTGTCATCTGTCTACTCAAATTTTCATGTTTTACATCTATATGTGAGTTTTTTTTATGTACCACTTGTTTCATCACATTTAAGTTAACTCAGTTACTCACTCTAGCATTTTGCAACAATACAGAATACTACTGAAATATTTTGACATTCATGGAAACTTGATTGTTAGGCCTAAGTTTTAAATTGCACACGATGAATCATCTCTCTGCATTGTCTGCAGAATGTGAAAGGATTAAAATACACCCTTTTTATTCAATATCACCCAATGACTCAAATTTTTTCACCTCATAGCCCCTGAGGGGCAACTCAATTGGCAAGTGTCGTTATATTAAGTGGTGTGTTCGATGAGGTTCCAAGTTCAAATCCCCCCGACTTACCCGTTCCTGCAGAAGGGGCATACATATGGCACCTGGAGGTTATAGTGGTAGCGGTCGGAATTGACCTTGTGTCATGCGAGTACGAGACCAAACAATTGTTGATTTCGCTAGTCATAAAAAAAGAAATTGCACTTCATGCAATCTTTGAATCCTATTGTAACTGGAATGGAAGGGGGACGAACAGGGAAATTACACATTCCTCTGTGCTAGAATTGGAACGGTGTGGAATGGGGAGGAATGAAGTTGTTACAGTTAGTTATATACTGGAATGATTAGGAATTTGTAAGATTTACTTCGCCATTTGAGAAATATGGGAGAGAGTAAACCAAAGGAGGATATCAAGTATAGTCAACTACTCCACAATTTTACATTTCATCCTTTAATGTTTTTTTAATGTGTTTTTATCTTTACAAATAATTTGAGTGTTCTTTAATGCTTCATATATGTGATCTTGTAGTGGAAATATATGATCTTGTAGTGGAAACCCTATGGAGGCCTCAACTCAATGGTAACATGTTTTCTCTTGAATTCTTCTTCCTCATTAGTAGATTTACCTTTCATTTTATATGAATGTGCATTCTTCAGAAGTGACAAACCCTTCCCTAATTTACTCCACTAAAACCATGATCCTTGATAATTCTCTCTTGAGGGCTTTCCACCACACTATTCCCCGGTGAAAACTACATGAATCCTTATGGTAAACTCAATTTACATCTAAGAAACCCTAACAACCCTCTAAAATCCTCTCTAAGATCTCTTCCTTGGCTTGAGACTCCACAAAAAACCCCATATCCACAATCGTGGAATTCATGTACCCTAAAGCCAGATGCATAATGGTGTTGGCTAGGGAAGAGGACCCAATGTCTAGGTCATTTTCAAGAGAAATCAGACCATTTATATAGTTATGCCTCAGTTCCTCCTTAGGAGGGAGGCTACATAATTCCCATGGATTCAACATGTTGAAAAATACTTAGAGCACTCAGATCATACATAAATAATCACTCAAATATTTGGATCTAACAATTTCTCATTGATTCTTTCCCAATCTTCCTTTGCTCATATTTCATGTTCTTGCGACGTAAAATTTTTAAATCTGATGGTCATCATTATCTTTAAGTCTTCTCGATTATTGGAATATTTTAGTGATTTTGAAACCCTACGAAGGATTAATGGAAACATGAATGTCTTGACCGTGCAAACGTTTCTGCATTGGATTATGGATTTTACAAGCTAAATGATAAAGGACTATGATTACGGTCAAGGTTCTTTATAATCTTTTCCCAATTTTATTGTAAAATACTGCGATTGTGGATACTATTCAGATTGAAGTTTGTTTAGAATATTTTCCCATATTCACTGATCTCTTTGTTGTATTATTGGTGCTTTTCATTGTTTTGAGTCAGGGACATGGTTTCAGAAGGGTTTACCTACCGAATTTAGGGGATATGGCCTCCACCTTTATTGTTTTTCTTAATGTATTTTATGTTTATTTTGTTGTAACAATTTATGAGAAATTTCCTATTTAGTTTGTCTCTTGCAGGTCATGGTTTAGATTCCTCGACTAGAAGCTTTTATTATTATTCTCCAAGGAAATCCAATGGGTTTCTTTGGGTGAGGGAAAGGATTCAATCTTGTCCCCAATTCTCAACTAAATATTAGTTCCACATGGTCAAACACAACAATTAAGGGGAGATATCGTGAAATAAGGCGTGAATTTTATTAGCAATATTTAATTTTCGAGTGTTTGTGCTCATGTTGTTGATATTTATTAGTATGAATAGAGAAATAGATCCAGTTCAGTTCAAGTTCTTTGATCTAAGTTTCTAGTCACAGGTTTGACTTTTCCAATGTAAATTTATGTTAAAATAGAGTAGGTAAGGATCAAATCCTCGTCACTCCAAGAAAACATAGGTTTTAAGTTATAACTTCTAAATAGACATGGTTAGAGGCTTGTGATTGCTTGGCTTAATTTCAAATATGTGTGAGAGAGATTGATATTTATGTTGTGTTTGTTTGTAGGTGATAAAAAATTTACTCTATCCAATCTGTTGTATATATATTAATCTGCACATCACAACCTCGATCTCGTTGGATCCCCAAGGCTTTGTTCCTTTGAACTTTTCCCTCATACAAATCCATGATTGATCCATTAAAATGGATGGGAAATTTCTCTATTGGGCCCTTCTAGTAGTTGTAGCTACCTCTTCATTGATTTCATTAACACTAAATGCAACTTGATGTCTGATCCTACTTCTTGTGGTGAGCATCATAATTCGATGGCATTGACATAAAATTTTCTATTTGTTTTTTCATAGAGACATAGTCAATGAAAATGTTTTGAGATTACAGAGATTGATCCTCTACCAAAATGGAAACTTCATAAAATCAAAGTTGATAAGATATATCAGATGTCTATGGTCAATTTCATATCAAAAGAGGTAACTAGATTTGTTGAAACAAATATCCCAATCTCTTCTTTGGAAATTGGCCATCAAACACCTATCATAAATGAATATGATATTAAGCAAGTGAGATTATAGAGACTGATCATCTACCCAAATGGGAACTTTCTAAAATCAAAGTTAATAACATATATCAGATGTCTATGGTCAATTTCATAGAAAGGGAGGTACTTAGGTTAGTTTCTTTCAACAAATGTTTATCTCACAGACCTATTTGGACTTACAATCTATCATAATTTTCCAGTCTCCCTAAAAGATCCCCATATAAATTAATTTATGCATATTTCTTTATAGCTCAATGGACTCTGCATGGATCACAACCTATTTCTATAATGACCTAAAGTTTTTTTCAATTCTATAGTGCTATTTTCTTGGCTATTCTCCATGCATTCAATGCAACAAAACTGTTGTGAGTGGTGAAGGAATTGAGAACCTTACTGAAATGGAATTTTAAAATATCTATGTTCCTTCCTAATAGGTAACCTAGTACAAGAAAATAGAACAAACTCATTCTAGACCTACTCGATCTCAACCTCTAAGAATACAAGATGATGAATCTACAAGACATATCCTGATGCAGGGATTTTCCAAGGGTCATAAATTTTGACTCGGTTATCCATTTGGGCTGAAATTTTACAAGGAGTTGTGTCTCAAAGAGTTCATTGCCATGTCAATTTGATACTCCAAATCAGACATCATTTCGACACTTTTCTGGGGCCAAATTCCTTCATATAAGGCCTCAAATTGGGGCTTTACTATTTTTAGGAGAATTTTTAAATTTTAAATTATCAATTATCTCTTAGTTTCTGAACTTGATTAAAAACGCGAGTTGAAAAATAGTGTCTCTCTAGTTAGCTCTTAGTTATTGGTCAGTTTTAGAGCGATGAAAGAATTTCCTAAAATTAGTTGTTTTTCTAAAATTAGTTGTTTTCAAAAATCTCAGATAGTAGTTATAAGGGGTTGAACTTCCATTGTAATAGTTAGGATGGAGAAGGAATAAAAACGAGTTATTTTCCATTCTCGTGTGTTTGCATGGTTTTTAGATCTTATGAATGAATCCAATTTTATTGGTTACATCTATCCTCTCTATGAACTTGACTTAGATCGAGCGGTCATTTACACGACAAAGAATCCTTGGATCCTATAAAGGAAGTGCATCTACTTCTCCAAGGTTTGACCTAAGGAGCATGGCTCCTCCTACAAGGAATGTTATTATGAATTTACCTTTTGAATCCAGACTTGTCACTTCATCTTTAGAACTTAGACGTGTAGGTCAATAATATAATTGTCTAGTTTGTGAAGAGTTTAAAAGAGAGATTGTGTCACATCAAAATGATGCATATTTCTATCCTAAAGGTAAAAAGCATGAAGAATTCCCTTTCTCTAATGTTGCTCAAAAAATACCTAGAGAAGGTGAAGATAAAAGATATAAAACTATTGATGGTACTAAAAGATTAGAAAATGAGTTCATAAATGCATATGCATCTAGGCGTGTATTTTCTTCTTTTCTATTTGAAAATTGCATTTTATTGGGTGTGAATCATGAAATGAAATGAGCAATAATGGTTGGCAAGGTATTCCAGATATTTGATGGGAATAATAGATGAACAATATCTCTATATTCAAAGGAAAATATACTGAAAGATATAATGAATTAAATTGAAATAATTTTAGTCAAGGGTATACAAATATATGCCTATAGATGTGTCATTAATATTTTGGGAGCTTCCTCTGTGTTGTATAATCTTTAGTAGTGGAGCATCCTGTTATTTTAATTCTAATATCTATTGTTTTTTCTAGAGAAAATATCAAGAACCATTGTTATTTTTGTGATAAGAGATGGTTGGACATCATGGTGGTATATGTTGGTGATTCTCGTTGCACTCTTGAATCACTTGGAGGATTGGTTTCTCTATTGGGAAAGAAAAATGGGAGATTCAAGACAATGTAAAATTAGTTTCTCTGTTGGCATTTAAAATGTGAAATTGAAGGTAAATATAAAATGGAAAAACAATATCAAAGAATATCGAAGAGATACTTAACATATTTGCAAAATGATTGAAGACAGAGAAGATGGTAATGTGTTTCAGGGAAAGAAACAAAGAAGTTCCTCCTCCAAAGATTGTGAAGGATACATGGGGTCATAGCAAGCAAATGCAACATTTTGACAAGCTCTAGTAATTATTAAACTCAAGTGATATGGTCCCTATTTGTTTCTTGCCATTTCTCATTTTCTGTTGGAATTTATTTTAGTAGATTCATTGATAGATTATTTTTGTTATTGAAAGGCCTTGATTCACCAAGGAAGCTATTTATAGTAGCTTTGACTATTGATAATATGGTGTTCCGGTAGGTACATAGTTTAATCAAGATTGTCTTATTTTATAAATTTATGGTGTTTGAGTAGGTACTTAATCTAATCAAGACTATCTTGTTTTATAAATTCAAAACCAAAGTGTTTTCAAAAAATTTATCATTTTAGTCATTCAATGCCAAATACTTTGGATGAAAATGGAATTCTAACGTGTATGCTTCTTCTAAAGCAAGATTTAGTCTCCTAAATCTCTATAAATATCATAGTTTTCCAGCCTTTTTCATATTGATAATAATACCATTTTAAAAATATCCAAACAATAAAAGAGAAATTATTTATATCTAAGTTATTATTATATAAGTTTTTTTAATGTGATTAAATGTATTTCCAAAATAATTAATCACTACATTAATATTAATAATATTAATAAAAAGGATCGTGTTATTAATGTCTATAGTGTCAAGAGCCACATTATGTGTATGAAAAAAAATGTTCATTCTTTATTTTAATTTGTTTTGTGTATTTTTTTTTACTAAGATTTGTATTGTTTTACGTTTAAAAATTTGATGTAATAGGTTCTATATACAT
>SNQJ01S0018834.1:45526-72469 GCA_010110895.2 Picea sitchensis | reverse complement strand
TTTTTTTATTTAATTTTTATTTATTTGATAGAATCGTTATTTAATGTTACAAGTGTTATATACATAGTTTCTTTTTAATGTTCAATCAAACGTTTGTTTTTTTATATTTTTTTTTAATGTTTATTTTATTTGTTGTAACTAGGATTGTTAATTTATGTGTTCATTGTAGACGAAACAAAATCAATAAGTATAACAAAAATATTCCAGTAATAATAAAAATAACATATCATAAGTTTGTAAAAAATAACATAATATATAATTTAATCTAATATATTTGATTTTATTGTATGTAAAAATAAAATATTATGAAATATGTTTAATGGATTTTGTATATATAGAAATTGTTTATATGTTATATCTGATTTATTTTTTATGAAAACAAGTGTTGCATGGCAGTGTAGTCCTTGTCGGGTTGAATTGAAAATAAATGTAGAGGTGTGTAGGCCCGAAGTAACCATGAGTTGTTGATATTGAAAGAGAGCGGGAACCATTGATCCCCATAGCATACCCGAAATTTGTCGATTCACCAGCTCGGGAGATTTGGCATGAGACAAGTTGATATATTCTTTGATTCTGATTTCCTTCGCCATTTTTTTTTAATTTCTGTCAGCATATGCGACGTGAAATTCCATATTCATCAGCACTTAATGTAAGGGGTTCTTAATAATAGGGGTTTCAGCTTCCAATTCTGATCTGAAAGTGTCGAGATGGCAAGGTTGGCAAGGTGGGTTTTAATGGCTTTAATGACTGTCCAATTATTTTGTGTTGGCATGGCGTGGACTGGCCAATTCAATGACAAAGTCTTGTGTGAGGTGTGCATTTTTATAGTGCTTATAAGATGTAACTTTAAGTTAAATTTATGATAATATAATATAGAGGCAATATCTCGTTAGCTGAGTCGTAATTTAATTTTAAGTAATGCATAAATGATTGACAAAATTGTTAAAATAAAACAAGGTATGAATTACACTCATTTGCAGTAGTAGAAAAAATGAAGATGTGTGTTTGATAGATGATTAAGAATGCAACAATTTACACAGATCAGAGGTCATGTTTTTACTCACAATAGGAACAGAGGTAAAAATCATAACTGAATGGACTTCTGATGTATTAAGATCACACTAGATGTATTACTAAATTGTAATTATTCAATCTTGAAGAAGTACAAAAGGAAGATAACATGAAGAGGAAATGGAAACACAGGGAAAACACATAACTCAAATTAAAGGAGACTTAGAATATTTGTCTTCTCTTGTATTAATATTCGATAAGTTCTTTGTTTTACATTCAGTCAGAAGAAGCCTGGAAAATATGTAAGATATATGTATTTATACAAAAATTGTCATAACTAGAAGTAGTTAGACTTTCCACAATATCTGCTGTAAATATAGAATACAATCCAAATTGAAAAACAAAATGCCGATTTTGCTGAGTTATGGCTTGATGTGTTGGTGCTTCATAAGATCCTTTATTTTCTCCTGGATGTGCTTGCTTTCATTTGTTCATTGAACTGGGTACATATTTCCACCAATGCTATGACAAATCTTGAAGGTTCAATGTTCTCATTCAATTCGAAGGAAAATACCTTCTTCTGTACTAGTGGTAGCTTCTCCTGGATCTTCATTACTGTCTGGGCTGTAATTTGGTGTTGCAAACTAGGTTTTACCAACAGCTCGTTGATCTTGAGAAAATCAATCTAGTTCATCTGTTGGATGATAGATTGTATACTTTCCTTATTCTTTCTAGAGATTTCTTTATTCTTTTCTATGTCAGTTTTCTCGAGTGTCTCAGAGATATCATTACCTTTGAATTCAACCAATTTTTTCTCTACAACAGATAGGGTATTCAGACAAGCCTCATTTTCCTCCCCAGCAAGCTTCTTGATTTCTTGTAAGTTCATCTCCCAAACTTTCAAGGCCATTTCAACTTTCACCTGTTCAAATTGTGAAAGAGGCGCAAGACCAAGAATATTGGCTTTCTGCCTGCATATAATGAATTCTTGAAATTTGGATCTGGCCATACAGACATCATTTTCTTTCTCATAAATACTTTTCAAAGAATTATTTATTGCCTTACAGTATTTCCGAATAGTATCCATTTTTTGATATAGATCCTGATTGACAGCTTCCAGCTTTTCATTAATTTCAGATGCTTGTTTTTGGAATGAAGTATTATCTGTGTTTATCTTTTCCAGTGAAGTTATTCTTGTCTACAACTGTTGTATTGAACTGTCTCGCTGAGTAATGATGGAATTACTAATCCGTAAATTCTAAACAGTCATGTCCAGTTTTTCCTGTAGCTACTTCATCTGTTGTTTATAAGCCAACTTGATTTGTTCTAT
This sequence comes from Picea sitchensis, assembly GCA_010110895.2. Classification (NCBI taxonomy): domain Eukaryota; kingdom Viridiplantae; phylum Streptophyta; class Pinopsida; order Pinales; family Pinaceae; genus Picea; species Picea sitchensis. Next base: position 70,128 of record SNQJ01S0018834.1, on the reverse strand, counting down.
GTCATAATTCATTCTGCTCTTGATAACCTGTTTTGTGCTCTGCATTTCATTTTGACACCATTCAACCAAGAGAGACGAGACTTTTCTTGCAGTTTATTTGAAAGATTGCCCACTGACCATTGGTTGGCAGTGGAAAAAACTCCTAGTGAATCCGCAACCTCTTTGGCAAATTCAGGGTCATTTTTTTCATGTCCATCATATACTATTTTGTGTCTCTTGGTGGTCACTCCTTCCTTCTGGTGAGATTATTTTCTGTTGATAGATTTTATTTTCTTATTGAAAAATAAAATTGATGGCAGCATCTCTTTAGCCAAGATGGGAGTGATTTTTTCTATATGGATGACTTCAAAACCGGGATCCTAAAAACTGGTTGATAAAGGAGTTACTGAGGGAATAGGGGAAATAAGTGCAGTAGACTTTTCTGGACTAGTAAAACTGAGAGTAACAATTGTAGTAATTGTTGATGAAGGGGGGGAAGCATGACCATCTTTCATGAAGGCTTCGAGGGAATGTAACATCCCGCTCTGGCGCACCGAGAAAACTTATTCTTGAGGACACTTTCTCGCAAGTGATTCGGACTATTATGATATTAAAACATTTTCCTTTGATTATGATGCGTTATGATAGATGACATGATGTTTTACTGCATTAACATAGGCAGGTGCTATTGACTTAGTTTTACTGAGTGTGCAGGGTTTTGGACCTTGAGGATGCAGAGGCATCGACGGAACCCTTGGACTCCAGATCGAGTCAGGGAGTGTGTTATTGGGGTTTGATTGTTTTACTGTGATTTTAGTACATTTGATTAGATGATATGATGTGGACATGTCTGACATGATTGTTGATGATGCAGGCTGATGATAGCTTGCCAACCAGACTCACATATGGAGTAAAGGGGCCACACATGACTACTAGAGAGGTTGAGGGAGAGGTGCGGACAACAGCCCTGCCATAGCCTACTAGCACTCCCGTTGTGGCTCGAACTGTAGGTTAACGATTACCTAGTTCGAGAGGACCCATGATGCCGCGAGGGAAGACTGCAACAATCCCTCGCAATGATTCTAAGGGGTGCGTAATAAGGTGGGGGCCTTATTCCTTAGAATCCCTTAGTCTCCCACAAGTTCACCTGACGGAGTGTTGACTCTAGGGGTTATTGATGTCTACCAATCAGTCAAGAAGCGAGTGGCACCCTTGGAGCACGTGGTGCATCCTGAAGGGCACGTTGTACAAAAGAAACAAAAGGGTGAGTGGCACCCTTGGAGCAGGTGGTGCGTCCTGAAGGGCATGTCGCGCAAAAGAAACAAAAGAGGCGAGTGGCACCCTTGGAGCACGTAGTGCATCCTGAAGGGGACATCGCCTTGATGATGATAAAGGAACGAACCTAGATGGCCCTAAGACAATCAACACTTTAAGAAAATTTAAAACAACTCCCATAATTAAATGTCGCCCAATTCAAAATCTAAGTCCTTAGTCTAAAAACTTCTCTAGGGGTAAGGTTTTGTCTACCCTTGAGAAAATATCTATATAAAATTATAATAATAAAATTTAAAATAAAAAAAAAACCCTTGCGTAATAATTTGGTCTTCATAAATGTTGGGGTAAAATGAAGAGAGTGAGAAATTAAATAAAATCGGTGGATAAAAAAAAATATTAAGAAGAAATTAATTCTTTTTTAACTTTTGATAGTTTTAAAAGATGTTGAATTAATAATAAAAGGGAAAAGGGGTTAAATTGCAACTGTCGTTTCTAGCTCTAATAAAAAGAGGAAAGAGGGAAATTATAAAATTTAGGAAACTAGGGGATGGAGGTAACATAAAAAGGGAAAGAGGGGAACTTATGGTAAAAATCAAGAGGTCAACTTAGTAAATAATCTACAATTAAGAACCTTCTAAATTGAACTAATTTAACAACTTCATTTTAGGGAAAGTCTTTAAAACCTGTAAGGGAATCTAGGGACACCTAGGAGTAAATTTAGGAGTAACTCTAGGTGGGTGAGACAAATAAGACAATTTAATAAATTAAAGAAAATAATTATTGGAGGAATGTGGGGGATGAATGACACTTGTATGATGGAGAATTTTTAGAAGATTTTTATTTAAAACTTAAAATAAAATGAGATTAGGGAAAGATTGGAAGGTCTAAAACTCTATAAAAGAGAAGAAGGAGGAGGAAGAAGGGAATCGTCTGTTAGCATAACGTTACGCTGCTGGATTAGTGAATTGACTAATTTACTTATGGGAGTTGGGATTACCCAGCTCGGAGAGGAATGGTAGCTCAGCCTTGCGAGGCGAGCTGGGAGCTAGACGTACCCTCTAGATAGTGTGTGTCCCATTTGCGGCTCGAGGGGCTAAGGGGGAAGGAGAGTACCCCTAGCATTGGTTGGAAGGTACCAGTGAGGTCTCGACGGTCGGTGAGCGGGAGTGGCACGAAACGCGGGACGTCATTCGAAGCGGGCGATAAGGCAATGGTATGCTCTTTTATTTGTAGAGTAGATTTCATTTTGACGTATGCTTGGATCTGATTATTGATTGTAATGGATTGGGTGTTTATATTGATAGCGAACCCCTTTATTCTTAGCCTGGCTGTTGTTGGCTTAGCATTTGAGTCTGGTCTTCTAGTGTTGGGCGGGATGTAGACATCTCCCTGTTCCTCAGAACAGTTGCCAGCCCTGAGACCTTAAATGGTCAAAATCGATGGGAACATGGGCTTGAGCGTTGCTTATGTGTCTTGGAGGTCCTAACTTTTTCAGGGTAGGATGGGCGGGTATTGTATTGCATTGTATTGTATTGTATTGCTAGTTGATTATCTTGCGCCTTGACTGATAGAATCCTTGTGACCCCTCCGACGAATTATCCTTATGGCCAAACGTTCTCTTATTGTTGTCAGCGTTCTTATATTGGTATCCAGAGATGTGAAAAGAATTTTCCTTCAATCTACGTTGTTATTGTTGGGTGGACGGGTTTTATTATTGAACTTTGTCATGGTGTATTAGATGAAAAACCTGTGTATATACTATCTCTGCTATTAAATAGATAATGGATGAAATGACTTATTACTTCAGCAATTGTCAATATGTAGTGGTTGTAAGAATCTTCATCAGTGATTGTAAATATGTAATAGATGTAAAGGTTGCCTTTGCGCTGGCATATGGATGATTGCATGCATTTATGGAAGGGCCAGTTCTGTTTTCAATGGTTAGCTTTGATTTTGTGGAGAGCGATTTAGATAGGTATGTTGGACTGCGATTTAGATATTCTCTACCAATTTCCTTGACTATCCCGGGTGAATTTGGGGTGAATTTTAATTACTGTATCAGGTCTTGGGGCGAATTTACACCCGGGGTGATTTATTTTGAGCGTTTTCCACTTCCTTGAGTGCTCTTCACTTTACTAGCCTTCCGTTTGAAAAAATAAAGAGATCTACTGTGGGATTGAGCTAGTGGCTAAACCTTGTTGTTACAATGCTACCTTAATTCCACCTCCCAAGGCTGCAGCCATATGGAATCTTCAGAAAGGAGACCACGTTTCCACGGCATCACCAAATGTTTAACCTACTCAGAATTCTTAGGTCTCGGTCAGATTTCAAAAACAGACAACGTAACGTTTCTCTGGAATTAATGCTGGACAGAAGAGAATATCGTCCCTCACTTTACCATTGTGATTTTTTTTAAAGTTGTCAATGTTTTCCACTGTTACCAGGACCAATCATTGTCGTTATCATCCCATCGAGCATGCAGATGCTCTAAGAATTTAGTAACGATGTAAAAAAAAAAACTTCTTACTGGCGAATTGTTCTGACTATTTCATCTTGAATTTGGCCTTTTAAACTCTGCGATCCTTGGAGATTTTCTGGGCGTGGATGCCCTGCTTTGGACAGTGTTTCCAAGAGATTTTCGGACGGTGACCTCTTTCAAGTAACACCTCAACCCTTCCTCTGCAAACACCCATGCATGTAATGGCCGCGTAACCCACCAGTCCGTCCTTATGTAAGGGCGGTAGCTTTATCAACGCTGAGACTATTTGTAATGGTTGTGTCATTAATTTACCAACGCGGTTGTGCTGTCACATGCGTATTACTGCTGGAAAACCCAACCCTGAAATGCCTGGGATGACAGCGTTCTGCTGTTGAAGATTCGAATGCCTTAAAGGATGCCTGCATGCGCCTTTTTAGAAGCTTTTACCAAGAGGTCAGCGACTCCACCGGGCCAAGGAAGGTAGCACTAGCAGCAACTCATCCTTAGCTGTAATTCAGAACGACCTCATTTGTTTAATCTGAATTTAGATACTTCAGAGATTTATCGATAGGATAGTACATTTTAGCTTATCGCCTTCGCATTTTAATTGGTTACAAATTGTTGTGAGGAGAACTTTAGTTACGGTTACAGTTACTTAAGTGACCATAGTTACAGTTATAGTTACTTTTACTTCGACCATAGTTACAGTTACTTAATTGCCCATAGTTACGGTGAGGAGAACAATTATTGTTGTGACTTAATAAGTTATTATATTAATTAAATATACAATTTGAATTAAATGATTTTGCACCTTCTTTTTATATCTGACAATGGTAGAAGTAAAGGTATCCCTTTGTTTAAGTCTTGTAAGGCTAAATATTTTGGTATTTTGGGAAGTAATGTAGAGATGAAAATTTGAATAAGTTATGTTTTATATTTTTCACTATATTACTTTAAAGGAAGATGTTCTTGTTAAACACTTTTAAATAAAAATTATTTAAATTGTGTACTCTACATACTACATAGGTTTTGAGAGAGATTAAAGAAACCAAAAGCTATGAAAACTCTAAAGGTAGACATGAGAATCAAAATTGTACCATAAGAATGAAGGTAGAGATTAAAACCAAGTATGTAAGCATTTAAGTATCAAAAGAAACGATATAGTTACCATAGTTAAGTTTTATTACTGAAATCGTTTAGCAAGCGATTAATACAAGGACATGAAGGACCTAGTGTGGAAAAGAACTTGGTTAAATGAGGCTTGTTCTTATTCTTATATTATTATTAGAAAAAACAAGTTTACAAATAAATTTATCAAATATGACATACATATTAAAGATAGGAATATTTCCTAGCGAGTAGTACTCTTTGCACCTACACAATTTGTTTTTTTTTTAATTTTTGCACTTATCGCGTGAGGCTTGTCGTCGTTACGAAGTTTTAGGCCATTACAAGGAAGCTAATAATTGTTGACCATTTAGGCCCGACATTGATGCTTTTATATGTTTAAATAATGCATCTGTGTTTTTAAATACTTCTTCAGTTTTGTCCTCAGTGGAGCTACTTCATTAGGGTTCTGTGGATCTAGTTTCATGTGAAGATGGAATGGGATTTGACTCTTCTTGAAAAATATTAGGAAAGTTGTTCCTTTTGTGGTTTTGAAAGCTGAGGAAACCATCATGTTTTTCAGGAGGCAGAGTCTAAAATATGTTTTCGAATTCTTCATAGGATCTACCTCCTCGGAAAACATTGTCATAAGGGGAGTCTTCATGTATATATCTTTTCATGTTGAATTGGGCCAAATGATTCTCTAACATTCTATGAGGATCATGTTTTTTGAATTCAATTTCAACTAATTTGACATCTTCTAAGGCTGTAGCCTCGACTTTTGAATGACCAAAATCCAACAATGTAAACATGCCAACCTGTATGAGAAAAGATGGCCATACATTTCTTTGAGCCACTTTCAAGTCTTAGGTGATTCCTCCTATGACTGTTTGGTATGCCACTTCTTTGCAGACTAGCATATCAGGAAAGAATTTTGGGAGGGCATGGGGAGAAACGAAGCAGCCGAACATTCTGATGTAAAATAAGTTATGTTCAATGTACCAATCTACAATTGTGCCTAAGTTTCCCATAATGTTCTCTGAAATCCTGGGCAGAGGGTGACCATATATAGCTACATGAACGGGAACCACTACATTGTGACGGATCTCATAAAAGAAATCCTTAGCATTTTCTTCCCATAGTTTGGAGTGGTAGAAATGTATAGGCTCGGAACTAGTCGGGGTCCAGCTCCAATTCATCAGGGGAAATGGAGTCATGAAGCAAATGGAATCCATGGTGTAGGTGGACATGCAAAAAGGAGCATGTTTCCCTTTTGATTTCAATGATTTGTACTCGGAAACGTCCTTAGCTAGGTTATTCGACAACATTTTTTCCCAGTTGAAAGCATAGCCTTTGGCCACTTCATTGATTATAGACACCCATTCAACTGTGAAATGTGCAGGGTTTTTCCTTCCAAATAGTTGACAGAGCATCATGGCAATGTATAAAATGTGGGCATCTAAATATGTTGTGGAAAATATACCATGAGCGTTGGATTTAAACTTGGTTGGATTTCCCCACTAGGTCTTGATTATGTCATGACCAGTTCTTCCATATTGAGTGCATTCTCTCCTTTCAAAATCTAGAATAAATGCTACATTATATGTGTATTTGGGTGCGGAATATAGTTTATACATTACTTGTATGTCCTACGGACGAAAGGAGCCAACATAGGTGTTTCGATAACTGATAATGCTTCTGGTTTGAATGTCAACGTGATCCAGAGCCTAGCTTATCATGTCATTGTAGGGTATTATCTTTGGTCGTGTAGCAATCTTGTGCAGTTCAGACTGAGCTACCAACCTAAGCTTGGCTGAGAATGATTCATCATATTCTTCCGTTGAATCATCCGGAAAGAGAAGAATCTCATGTTCCAAGATATCGTAGACCTGTTCCCAAGACTTGATGGAGTTTGTAATTAGCGAAGTGGTGTCCAAGAGAATATTTGTGTTTGGGTTGGAATCATCTACTGATGCATATTTCTTCTTCCCTGGTTTGTGTGGCACCATAATTCTCAGAGAAATGAAATTAACCTTACTATGATAAGAGAAACATGTAAGGTCTCAATTACTAAATGAAAAACTCTAATTGAAAATGGTAGAATGACTTGAGATTTGAAATGTGTTTATTCATAAAGTCTATCAATCTTCGTATTGATCTACAGACAAGGTGATTATTAAAAATATATGGAATTTATTAACTGGCAATTGAGAAAATATTTAACTTTAGAAAGTTATAAATTCCATTAATACTTTGGCAGTTCGACATTCGCAAGTTTTGAATGTAAGATGACATAAATCTCCAGAAGGCGGAATTGCGGGAGAAACTAATCATTAACTAATCACTTTTATGTTTTAGGGTGAATTCAGGAAGGTGGGTAACACTTTCGTGAGAATCAAGTCTCCAAAATTTTGAAAGACATTTTTTCGGCCGAAAGTACTATTTTTTTGGCCGAAACATGTTTCGGTCGAACCTTTGAATGTCAAATTGAATGGTACCGTGACGATGCCCTCGATTTTTGTGTACAATTTTAGCCGAATGAATATTTTTCATCTGATAACATCTTTTCAGCCGAAAGATATTCCAACCGAAATATGTTTCGGCCAAAATATCTTTCGGCCAACAAATGGTTTACATATTACCTGCACATCATGCCTGCTATATTTTTTGCGAATTGTTAGTTAGTTGTTACACCTCAAAATTACTCACTTCACAAGTGTCGCAAGTGTTGTCATTACAAGTGTCACACGTGTCACATTTTGGTCACAAGTGTCGCAAGTGTCAGAAAAAGCATACTGCCATAATGTCTATGTCATGGCTATAACGACATCGGAAGGACACTTGAAACACCTCAAACAATTGATTTGGAAGAAGAGGAATGGGTTAAGAGAGTTTATAAACCTTTTGCCACTAGAAAACCCATTTAAAAGGTATTTTTGGAGAGGAGCGCTCCCCCATATGCTATTATGGAGCGTTATAACGCCCTGATGCCCTTTATGGGGAGTGCTGCCACTATTAGGAGCACCATTGCTTGCTTTTCTTCTTTCAAGTAGCGCTATAATGCTCTGATGCACTTTTTGGAGGAGCGCTACCTATTCTGGGCGAATTTTGTTTGTTGAGAAGATTGAGGGAAAGATCCCCTCAATATATGAAGGTGGTTGGCTTCGAATCCTTGGTCAAGCCATGATCTTAGGGGAGATCCATAACTAAAGGAGGAAAATCCTCAACTTACCCCAAGATATCTCAAGTGGTTGGGCCTCTCCAAGCCTATTTAAACAGGCCTTCTCATGGTAAAAGGGATGGAAAGAATTGTGAAGCATCTAACTTATGATTTCATGAAGAAGATGTCATTCAGAGCATCAACATTCGGTGTGTGGACTATTTGAGCAAGGGTTCGGACGAGGAGGGCTTGACAAAGCTGCTACACTCACATATATGGTTGTAAGTATTCTTCATTGTTGTTCTCTTTAATATAATATGCTTGGCCTGTTTCTTTCAAAGCTATGTCTGATCTCACGTGAATATGTCTCTAATAGATAGATCTATTTCGAGCTAATCTCAGTAGAGTAGGAAGTTTTTTGTACTTTTGTTTGTCTACAGGGCTTATCGAGAAGTTTATGATTAGAGCTCAACTCGGACTGTGTAGAGAAAAACTCCGGTAAAAAGGTACTTCTTTTCTCCTTCCTCCTCACACATTAGTTTATCTAGATCTAAAAGGAAGTCTGTGTCCATGATAAGCATCTTTTGTATTAAGAGTTAAGAGTCTAGCTCTCAAGAGGAGATCTACGTGTCTGCAAGGAGATTCTCCTACAACATTAGTTCATACAGTTTGGTGTTGGTGATACCATTTGGTGTTGGTGATACTGCTTGGTGTTTGGTGTTGCAGGTCGTTGTTACGGGCGGGCGAACGGGCGGTCTTGTGGATGTTGGAGAAATGGGTGGGAGGACGTTGGAGTTGTGGGCGGGTAGACGTTGGAGCTGTGGACATTCGGTCCAGGTACCTTTAGATTAGGAAATTTTAATTTCTAGTTAAAAATTATAATTTAGAATTTATTTTTAGAATGTTGAGAGGGCCTTATTCGACCCTGTCCATGTACAGTGACAGGCCCGAATTCGGGCCTGTACTTGTACATGGAAAGAGCCGAATATGGCCCTGTCCCTTAGCTTAGTAAATGTTATGTGTTACACAATGACCATTACATAATTTATAATTTAAATTATGTTTAAATTTTAAATTTTTAGGAAATTTAAATTTTTAGTTAAAAATTAGAATATAGAAATTTTGTTTAGAATGTCGACGGGGCCTTATTTGGCCCTGTCCATGTATAGTGACAGGCTTGAATTTTTGCCTGTACTTGTACATGGATAGGGATGAATATGGCCCTATCCCTTAGCTTAGTAAATGCTATGTGTTACACAATGACCATTATAGGATTTAGAATTTAAATTATGTTTAAATTTTAAATTTTTAGGATTTTTTAGTTAAAAGTTAGAATTTATAAATTTTGTTTAGAATTTTGACAGGACCTTATTTGGCCCTGTCCATGCACAGTGATAGGCCCAAATTCGGGCCTGTACCTGTACATGGACAGGGCCAAATATGGCCCTCTCCCTTAGCTTAGTAAATTCTATGTGTTACACAATGACCATTATAGAATTTAGAATTTAAATTATGTTTAAATTTTAAAATTTTAGGAAATTTAAATTTTTAGTTAAAAATTATAATTTAGAAATTTTGTTTAGAATGTTGACACGACCTTATTTGGCCCTGTCCATGTACAGTGACATGCCCGAATTCGGGCTTGTACCTGCACATGGACAGGGCCGAATATGGCCCTATCCCTTAGCTTATTAAATGCTATGTGTTACACAATGACCATTACAGAATTTAGAATTTAAATTATGTTTAAATTTTAAATTTTAAATTTTTAGTTAAAAATTAGAATTTAAAAATTTTGTTTAGAATGTTGATAGGGCCTTATTCGGCCCTATCCATGTATAGGGACAGGCCCAAATTCGGGCTTGTACCTATACATGGATAGGGACAAATATGGCCCTGTCCATGTATATGGACAGGCCCGAATTCGGGCCTGTCAATGTACATGGACAGGGCCATATTCAGCCTTGTCCATATAGTACCTCAAGTAGCAGGATAAGTAGATCTAGAACCAACAACAAAGGCCCAATTCCATAGGAAATCCATACAACTGCTAAGAAAATAGACAAACAACTAAGTTCTTAAACCTCTAAACCCTCTTACCTTACAAGGGCTACTAACTTAACCAATGTAGGGTAGAGCAGAGGAAGATATGACGCTGGTGTACACGTGTCATACAAGTTGCAGAAAATAGACAGAGGCTTGAAGAGAATTTCAACTTTAGGTTAGGACACAAACTAGCTATTCTAACTATAAACAGTGAGACCAAGGGCTAAGCATGGCTGCTACAAGGCCACCACTACCCTGAATAGTGCCCAAACTAGAAAAAATTAGACTCTGACAACAACTGGAAAGAAACATCACCATAAAGGACCTAGTACATATCACAATACTTAACAGACCTAACAAAAAGATTGAAACACAAAAATATGTCTATAGTAGTTGCTGCAATAGGAGAAAAATAAGTACAACTTTGACAAAAAATCCACTTCTCTGCTAATAGTATTGCTAATTTAAATTTTTAGTTAAAAATTATAATTTAGAATTTTTGTTTAGAATGTTGACAGGGCCTTATTCATCCCTGTACATGGATAGGGCCGAATATGGCCCTATCTCTTAGCTTAGTAAAGGATGTGTGTTACACTATGACCATTATAGAATTTAGAATTTAAATTATGTTTAAATTTTGAATTTTTAGGAAATTTAATTTTTTAGTAAAAAATTAGAACTCAAGCCTGTCCCTGTACATGGACAGGTCCATATTCAACCCTGTCCATGTACAAGGAAATGCCCGAATTTGGGCATGTCCCTGTACATTTACAAGGCTGAATATGGCCATGTACATGGACAGGGCCATATTTGACCCTGTCCCTTAGCTTAGTAAATGTTATGTGTTACACTATGACCATTACATACTAATACATGGTTACGATAAAGGTATACTTATTAATGGTAATAATTCTAATCACTTTCTTGTTTATCTGATAGTTACGATCATACCTATTATATTGTGTTCATGTTAGTAAGGGATATGTTCTCCTTTTCAACTTAACCAATCTCTTACCTATGATATGCTTAAGCTTCACATTTTATGTCCTTATTGAAACCCATAGCTATGTGTGCTTTATCTGAATAAGATGTACACACTATATACATAGTTTCCCTAATAAAGGTAATAAACTAAAATCAATACTAATACTGATAATAATCAAAGCATGTAAGCTATTGTAATAACAACTTGACCTCAACTAATATGAAACACACTATGTATACCTCTATGCTCTCTTGTTGTAATTCAAAGTATGAGTTGTAGTGTGACTTATAATTCTATGTTAGTATTACTGCCATTGACCTTTATTCTAGTGAACATAGTAACATCTAGCACATAATATGAGTCAATTTGGAAGGTATAGGTGATAGACATGAACTAATCCCATTACAGCTAACATGAACATACTGCTTATATGGTATAGATACTAGTAATACCAAACCCAAGGAGTTGTCTGAGATTTACTGGTGAATATAGTAACATATGAACAAGGGGAATCAATATTCATACTTTGATACAGGGTGCTATAGATAATAGCCATAGTATTCCATGGAGATCATATAGAGATTAGTGGCCTATACCTTAGACTCAGACTCTACACTCTTAACTATATCGTAATATTCACATAGCTCATAGGGTATTGATTAGGATGAATTTAGGCTTGTCCTTGTACATGGACTGGTCGTATTCGGCCCTATCCATGTACATAGACAGGCCTGAATTCGGGCCTGTCACTCTACATGGACAGATTCATATTCGACCATGTCCATGTACAGGGATAATTGAAACTAGAAACTCTTGAATGATCTTGTGCTTATATGTCCCATATAGTATTATTACTCTTCCACATATTGGAAAAATTATATAAAATTTAGGTTCCCATCTCCTTGACCCAACAAAGTAGATCAACTCTTTTTCCTCCACTTTTTTTCTTCCCTTGCCAAGGGTGACTTGGCCACGAGGGGGCATCCTTGTGGCCAAGCCATGGGCACGCCAATGGCTTGGCCACAGGGTTGGGCCCCCATGGCCAAGTCATAGTCCAAGTCACAGTCATACTTAGCCCTTCCACTACTTGATCAACATTTAAGTGATTAGTCTGTGCCTGATCAGTCGACCACAAGATGAATCTATTGTCTTTCACTCTGGTGTTAAAGACTTAGATTCAAATGCCCTGTTTTTTTGTGCATAGATAATCAATTATTAAAATTGGTCGTGACTTGGCCATGGGGGTCAGCCCTATGGCCAAGTCATGGGAATGCCCATGGCTTGGCCACATGGTTGGACCCCCATGGCCAAGTCATAGTCATTTCAAACGTTTTGTATTTCATAAAAAAATTCAAACTGTCCAAGTTTTAATTTCAAAAGGTTTTTATTTTATAAAAATTTCAAATCTTTAAGAATTCAATTTATAAATCCATTTTTACATATGTAATATTAGATTATCATAAGTTATAATATTATTTTATAGATTGTTGATTTTGGAATTCCTTGTTGTACATTACTGTCTATCTTATAATTTGTAAAGGAATATTTGTGAAATATACATACAATGGAAAATATTTAAAACATATATATGTAAAAAAAATTAATAAATTTAAAAATAAAATAGGAAGACAATTTAAAAATTACTTGTTTATATGTTCAAATTATACACACAAACAATAAATTTATAAACAATACGGATTTACTTAAAAATGGGAATTTGATATAGACATTAATAAATAATTTATAAACAATATGGATTTAGTTAATTTGATATAGACATTTAACAATCAAATATTAAGTTTTTAAATTTGATATAGACATTTAACAATCAAATATTAAGAATAGAGTAAGCATTTAAGTGGTTAGTCTCTACCTGATTAGTCGGCCAAGAGTTGAATCTACTCTCTTTCACTCTGGTGTTAAAGACTTAGATTCAAATGCCCTGTTTTTCTATGCATAGATAATCTCTTATTAAAATTGGTTGTGACTTGGCCACAGGGGGGCATCCCTGTGGCCAATCCGTGGGCACACCCACGGCTTGGACACATGGCTGGCTCCCCATGGCCAAGTCACAATCATTTCAAATGTTTTGTATTTTATAAAAAATTCATAAAAATTTCAAGCTGTCCAACTTTTTATTTCAAACGTTTTGTATTTTATAAAAAAATCATTTTTTTAGGAATTCAATTTATAAATCCATTTTCACATATGTAATATTAGAGTATCATAAGTTATAAATCATCTATGTATAAGACATGAGTGACCTACTTGTGCAGATTTGGTTTTTCCTTGAAATTCATCTGATCAACATTCAATGTAATATATGCTTGGCTTTTTAGCCAACAACTGACTGAATTTCACTTTTTTCAGTCTCAGAACAACCAAATTTAGCACTCACTTTTTATATGGATTCTCTTCAAAACCATAGACTCTTATCATAGTAAACATCTAAAAATGGAACTTGTCTTCCACTTTGGTGTTGTTTTGCAATTGTAGTGACCCTTTGACTAAAGGAATAATTATAACGAATACTTCATTTTGAATAATAAATTCTAATATAGACATAAAAGAGTTTACATGCTGCAAAAAACCTTCACTGGTGACATGATCTCTTACCATAGGAAACCACTCAATGGTTGGGAGAGAAACATGTTGGTTGTTCATTCACCATCCTAGACTTAAAATAACCCATATGTGAGTAGTTTTGATTGATTAACATATGGATCAAGTGAGATTAGTACATGAAAAACCTGATACCCCTAAAATTTAAAAATTGTTGGTGCATTTTATTTGCCAAGAACTTCCATAAGTCAAACTTTATGAAGGTTTGATTCTCGGGGTGTGACAAGGCTACTAGGAAACCCAAAAACAATGATATCCATTATAAAACTATTATAAATAAATAAAAACTTTGAAACATAGGCAGTATATTCACTGAAGTCATTCCCTCAACCTCGAGAACAGATACACCGAAACATAGGTAGTATATTCACTGTTATAACATTGGAATATGTTATAACATATTACAATGTAATATGTTATAACATATTACTATAACATATAATTAAATTCTAATATGTTATAACATATTACAATGTAATATATGTTATATAGTAATATATGTTATGACATATTACATTGTAATATGTTATGGAAAATATGCATTAATATAGCACATCAAATAGAAAACAAACAATGAAACATAGGTAGTATATTCATTGTAGTCATTCCCTCAACCTCCAGAATAGATACACTGAAATATGTAACAGTCGCTTCGCATTGATAGCGAAACTGATAAACGACATCAATATGTCATGTCATAGCCTCATTTACAAAGCTAGTAGAAATGCAATTTGAACTTGCATCATCATTCTTGTGATTAGTTTCCTATACCTTAGATTGAAACTCTACACTCTTAACTATATTGTAATATTTACATAGCTCATATGGGTAAGATATGAAGCTGATTCCATTTCTTTAGCTCTCTCTTAATCAGAGTAAGTAAAACCCATATGTATTGAATAAGAGTATATACCCTTTGAAAGACCCTTGTTAATCATCTATTACCCTTTGTATTTACACAAGAATTTAGTTGAAGATGAGATTCTATTAACCTTTGGATAAGATACTAGTTGAAGATGGTGATGTATTACCCTTTGTATTTACACAAGCATTGGAATCACTTGGCCAAGTCCTGGTTGTCCATGGGGTTTCTGACAGGATGGATCTACCAAAATGATTCAAAGGCCATTCTCAACCCTTATATCGACAAGGTCAATGGAAAAAGTCTGGTAAGAATATAAACAAAGCTTTATAACCGCATATAAATGAATTTTTAGCAGTGTCAAATCATCTAATCATAGACGCTTAGTATATAAAAGGTCTGTCATAAACATAATTCCAACAACTTGCAATCATATAATACATTTTCTCTATTAATTCCCCCTGCAAGTGAAATATAGACCTGTTGATACTTAGTTCCATTGCTTTGTAGATGGCAGAATTCTTCCATCCAACCAAACATGGTGGAAAGTTAATCATTGATTTTCATGGAATGTGCTCCATACATGTTGGATGCATGAAATCTGATTGCCCATATAGATAACTGCTACTCTGTTACCAGACTTTGACCCATGTACTATTGGTTGATTTACCAAGGTTATTTGTGCTAATATTAAGGAACCAAAATATATTTGAAATGGACATGGGTAGTGGAGTTATGCATCACCCTATTATAATTGTGTCTAACATAAAGAACATTTTGTTAGCGTTAGAAGTCACTCTTGGATTGCAACAAGAGCAGAGCCCGACACCCATTAGTTTAATGTCACGATTTGTTTATAAAGGATGATCAAATGGAAGTGAACTCAGGACAATATCATCTCAACTCTAAAACTAGGACAGGCGTGCATGGGTAAGTGAGGTCTTAGATAAACTTCAAACAGTGAGTTTTAATAAAGGGTGAGCAGAGGGAAGACTTGTATGAGGAGAGTGCAAGGGTCTATCAAAAACATCAGGTTTCTAACAGACTGGAGAAGAAAGCGTTCAAACATAAGATCATCTTACATTCAAACACAGAAGACCAGAGGTTACAATAATGTAACAAGAAATCCTTTATCATAACATAACTGCAACAATTCATGCGAATCATTCGATCATGAACTCTCTGGTATGAGACGAAAACATAGACGGAGTAAGGAAATGGTTTGTCATAAAACAAGAAATCTCAGATACAGATGCCCAACCAGGAAACCAGAATGGTTGTTAAAACTTTACAGTCGGGAGCTTTGCTCTACCATCGATAGATACAAAAATGGCGAAAATGCCTACATATAGTCAAACAACAAATGCAACAAAAATGAGACACTACATTACAAGCTTTGCGTCTACATGGCCTCTGACGGTTTGCATCAGCAATCTCTGAACGATTGTGCACCTACGGCGGATGCGATCGAACTCCTGACAGCTTCATAGGCAAAACGACGTTCTTTAACTCGGTGCCGGACTTTCCCATTATGGCGGAGATGATGCCTAACCACCACCAACCACCTCAATAACTGCTTTCATGGGGATTGAGAACGACCCAGCGAACTCAGCACCCTTGCGACGTGGAAGACTCTTCGCACTGCCACCTAGATTAGCTGAACGGCCTGTTGAATGGGCAGGGAGGCCAACACGAAGGATGGGGCACATAACGGGAGTGGTGGCACCAACATTATGATGGTGGGGTATGAAGTGGTGAGGCATGAGGGAGGTGACAGGGAAAGATACATGGCGGAAGGAAATAAGAGGAGGAAGGCAGGTGATGAAATACAATGGGCACATTTCAATGGAGGTTGTCATGGAAAGGGGTGGGACACATGGCAGGTGGTAAATGAATGATGAGATGGAGAAGAGGTCACCTGGACTAAAGTAGAGATAGACAGATGACACATGGCAACAGGGGAGAGGCGACTCAGGAGGATGACATAACGGGGGGAAGGGCCCACATTGGTTAAAAACAGAGTAGATGAGAAGAATGGGATCGCGTGAGTGCCATTGATCCGGGCGCTTAGATCTCAGTCGTTGGGAAGCTGCGCTCCCGATTCCGGACCCCCCCTCGGCTTAAAGGTAGAAAGGAAAGGGGCGTCCGGAATCGCCTTGAGCGTCGTTGATCCGGGCACTCTGATCAAGATCGTTAAAGAGATGCGCCCTCGATTCTGGACCCCCCCCCCTCGGCTTAAAGGTAGAAAGGCAAGGGGGGTCCAGAATCCTATATACATCGTTGATCCGAGCACGCGAATCTCTGCCACCCAGACTTGCTTGTTGCTTACCACAGGCGCATTAGCATTCCAAACTTAGGACAAGTGGGTTTTTAACCCATTCCTTTGCATTCTAACCCCCTTACAAGAAATATCGCTAACATTTGGCTCCATGGGGGATAGAGTCGTCCCTGTGATGCTCTAAGAACTCTTTTGCAGACTCAGTGCCTTATCCATTGGGCTATGGAGTTATTTATTAGGCTGAAAACAAAAACAATATTTACAAAAGAAACAAAAAAAACCGATTGTGGCTCACAGAAAACATTTTTTCAAGAAATGCCCATTTATTGGGCCACTAAAAACTTCTTTGCCTTCCAAATCCTGTAACCTGTAAGTGCTGTTTGAAAATACTTCAAGGATTTTGAAAGGCCCAAACCAGAGGGCATCAAATTTACTCTGCTTGCCCCTGTCCTGCCTGGGTGCATCCCATTTGAGCACCAGATCACCCTGCTCGAATTCCTTCTTTTTGCTCTTCCTGTCAAAAGCCTGCTTGATCTTCTGCTGATGATTGTAGGCCCTGTTCATGACCTGTTCTCTTATCTACTGCACTTCCACCATCTGATGAATCCTTCTGACCATATTGTCAGGCTCTCCTTCAAGATCCTGGAGGAATTTCGCCACAGATAAGGCGAGCTGAGTAGGGAAAACAACCTCTATCCCATAAAAAAGTTGGAAAGGTGAGATGCACAGGGACTTCTTTGTTGTTACCCAATCAACCCATAGAGCAAATTTGAGCTTTGAATCCCAGGCCCTTTTATTATCTTCCAGTAATTTCTTAATGATCTTGATCAGACTTTTATTGGAAGATTCTGCCAGTCCATTTCCTTGAGTGAATCAGTGAAATCCCATACTGTTCACAGAACTTGACCAGGGGCTCAGACCTAAAGGAGGCAGCATTGTCAGTGAAAATCCTGCTAGGGCAACCAAATCTAGTTAAGATGTATTCTAGAAAGATAATAATTACTTTGTGAGAAGTGCTCCTGGTGGGGACAACTTCTATCCATTTGCAGAAATAGTCTATTGCAGTCAGGATCCACCTGTGTTGGCCACTTGAGGGAGGATGAATTTCTCCGATGAAGTCCAGTCCCCACTGCTGAAAAGGTGCTGAGACTACTACAGGCTTTAATGGCAGAGGTTTGAGCTGCTGCTTCCCTGAGAACTTTTTGCATTTGATGCAAGCTCTGATTTCTCTGCAAACATCAAGGAACAAAGTGGGCCTATAATACCCAGCTCGGAGGATCTTATGGGTTGTGGTCTTCCAGAAATGATGACCTCTGCAAAGGCCGCTGTGGAAATCAAACATAACCTGCTGGGCCTCTTGTGGGTCCAAGCATCTTAATAATAACCCTAAGGGGTCTTTCCAATATAGGGCTTGGTCAATGAGGCAATATCTGACTGCCTTGAGCTTTAAAGCTCTAGCCTTAATTTTTCCCAATCCATTAGGAGGCTTTAATTCTTGTAGAAAGTACAAGATATCCTTGTACCAGGTGCATGTTGCTAGTGATAAGGCACCCTAGAATCGCTTGCTGGATGACTCAACTTGCTCATTGATGAGGTTAATTCCCAAAGCTTTGCAATTGGATTCAGCGAGCAACTGGGCTAAACCCTGCCCCTTTACTAATTTGGTGGGCTTGATCTCCAGATCAAACTCTAGGATCTTGGCAATCCATTTACCTCTCCTTCCATCTATGTCAGGCTGTATAAGAATGTCCTTCATAGAGGCTGAAGGAACATATGCAGTGTTTTTTGAGTGCAAGACATAGACTCTGAAATCTTTAAGAGATTTCACCAAGGCATAGGCTTGCTTCTCCATGGCTTCATACCTGAGTTCTGCATCTCTCAATGCCTTGTTGTAGAAGGCAATAGGTTGCTCTCACTCTTGCTCATTTTTCTGCAACAAGACTGCTGCTACTGTATCACAAGAAGCAAAAGAAAAAATCAGGAAATCTTTAGAATAATCAGGATTGATTAGCACAGGTGCTTTAGTCAATGCCCTCTTTATTTGGACAAAAGATTCCCTAGGTTCAGCAGTCCACTTCACTTCATTTCCCTTCCTGAGCATGGCTGTGATGTGCTTCACTAACTCAACAAAATTTGAGACAAATCTCCTCAGAAAATTTATCTTCCCCAAAAAGGTCTGAACCTCCTTCTTAGATCTGGGAAGTGATAGGGTCTGAATTGCCTCCACCCTACTAGGATCAATTCTCACTCCCTCAGCTAACACTATATGGCCTAGTAGCTTCCCTTACTTCATAGCAAATAAATATTTCTTAGGGTTCAGGGATAGACCAAACCTTCGACACTTCAAGAAGACTCTCTTCAGATGGCAGTGGTGCTCCTTGTCTGTCCTGGAGAAGACTGTGATATCATCCAGATAGATTACCATGAACTAGTCCTTCTCCCCGATGAAGGCTATGTCCATGGCTCGTTGAAATGTTGCCCCTACATTCATCAATCTGAAAGGCATCATGGCATACATGAATGTTCCCCAAGGAGTGGTGAAGGCCGTTTTTTCCCTATCCTCAGGCATGACTGATATCTAATTGTAACCAGAGAAGCCATCAATCATGGATATTCTAGATGCACCAATGACCTTATGCAATATGTGTTCCATGTTGGGCAGGGGATAGTTATCTTTTCTTGATCTCCTGTTTAGGTTCCTGAAATCAACACAGAGTCTGATTTCCCCACTTTTCTTTCTTACTGGAACCAAATTGGCCACCCAATCGGAATATCTCAAGGGGACAATGATTTGGGCATCTAGCAGCTTCTTCACTTCTTTCTCTATGACAGGTAGCAACATGGGATTTATCAGTCTCAGCTTCTGCTTGAATGGCTTAGCCTCTTCTTTTAATGGGATCTTATGTTCAATGACTAATGTGTCATAGGTCTTGAGATCTTCGTAGGTCCATGCAAACACATCAGTGAAATCTCTCAGCAACTTAGTATATTCAACCCTTTGTTCTCTGGTCAGATCTTTTGGCAGCTTGACAAGCTTAGGCTCCCCAGGCGTACTGATGTTGCACTCAGCCGTGTCAACATTATCACCTGAAACTCTACCCTTCACTGCCACATCATTCCCATCGAACAATCTTTCTAATGGGACCAGTCCTCTTGGAATGTAATTTCTCGGTAGCTGAATAATCTGGTGGTTAGCAATTTTATTTAAAAACACCTCCAGGTGAGGGTCACCTTCCAGGTCAGGATCCTGATCAATGTGCAATCCAGAAAACTCATCAATAGATTGGAGGAATTTTTCAATCTCCAGATCATCCTCGAACACCTTCCAATGCTTTATGTTGTCTGGGATGGATGGCATGTATCTTACCTCAACCTCACCACTGCTCTCTGAAGGCAGTGGGATTCTGTACAAACTAGCTGAGACTGCTAGGGAGTCAGTTGCGGTATTCTCTTCCCTTGGAATGAAAGAAATGTTAAAAGCTAGGAAGAAATTATCAACTAGGTCCCATACCTCATTCCTGTAGTTCTTGAGCCAGGGATGCTTGGCCTGATAAATATTTTTGACCTGCTGGACTACCAAATCGACGTCTCCGAACACTGCTACCTCCTGAATTCCTATTTCCCTTGCGACTCTTAATCCTAGGATACGAGCTTCATACTTTGCCACATTGTTGGTGGTTTCAAATTCTAATATGTATGACAGAGATGTGATTTCCTGAGCTGGTGACACAAAAACCACCCTGGCTCCAGCACCTTCTCTGGAACAGGCTCCATCAAAAAAAATTTCCAAACTGGGGTGATGGAGGGAGGAGATTTATGAGAAGCGGTGGGATGCTTTCTGAGATTCATAGGAGGGTCGAGAGCATCAGTGAGTTGCAGTAGGCTGGAACCTAAATCAGTGTCCAAGGAAAAAATGGGATGATTGGTAGGGTTGGCCTCATCACTGATTATGTAGGCCAGCTGGGCTTCCCTGTATAACCTCCTATGCTCTCCTCCAAACACTAGGATAGTAGCATATGTTAGGTCCATTTGCAAAGTTCCCCCCAGTATTTTTATCCAAGATCTTGACAATAGCATATCGAACTTGGGGGGGACATCAGCTACTACAATATCCATGACCACACTCTTCATGGGCAGTTGAAACAAGGTCACAACCAGGTCTTTAATAACTCTGAGACACTGAACTCTCCTGGATTCAAAGGAATAGAGGTCATGGTAAGCTCGAGTGACTTCTATCCCTAACTCTTCCATGACAATTTTGGGCATGAGGTTGTGAGAGGCCCCTGAATCCATCAAGCAGTTGTGTAGTACCTTATCATGTATGTTCAGGGATGTGTAGAAAGGGGGAGATGAGTCATCTCTATCTTCTACCATGGGGACTAGGACAACTGTTGGCTTTTAATCTTGGAGGTTTATGGAGTCTGTGGGAAGGCACGAGGCTTCAGACTGTAAAATCTCAGAGAAGCGTTTTTTGAATTCTTCAGGTTTAATCAGCTCGGTGAGGGGCACAGGGATCCTGATCTTTTGGATTTCATGCTCGAAATTAAAAGAAGATGTAGGCTTTGGAATTTCTCTTATTTCAGGAACATGATTGTGGATAATGGGAGAGAGGGGTTGAGATTTTTTACCTCTATGACTGTCTGCTACTTTATTAGCAGTCTTCTCTTCTCTAGTGGACTGCTCAGGAATATCAGGTGTTGTTGTCCTTTTGTCGGACCTCAGGTTATACCTACCTCGACCGCTGCTAACCTTGTCTCCCTTGCTCAATTCATTTAGTTGACCATCCATGAGAGACTCCTCATATGCTGATTGAGTGAGATGAGGAAAAGGAGGAGTATCTCCAAAGCAGTGGATTTCAGGTTCAAGTTCGTCTATTTCTCCTTCTTCATCCTTAGCCACAAAATTGTTCTAAAAAGGGGCCTGAACTCTCTGGTCTTCTCTGTCTCTTCCTCTTTCTTTTTGCACATTCGGGGGAGAAAAATTATTTGGTCTTCTGAAACCTCCTCCCTTTTCGGCGTTTTGGGGACCTTTGTATGCTTACCTCCCTTCCACCCTCATTCTCTCCATCTCTGCAGATAGAGACTTCACCATCCTGGTCAATTCATCCACCTGAGGGTGGGGCACCGATGTGCCAAAAGTTGAGGCTTCGAATTTTCCCTTTCTTCTATTTGCATCGGCCTTGTTCCTCAGCCTGCTAGCTACCAATATATTGGATTCCACCTCTACAGTCGTGTCTTGCATTTGAGCTAGGGAGTTATCTCTTCTTTCTCTTAATAGAAGACAAAAATCGGGGTCGAAAGCCCCAGCATAGTAAATTTGGGCAGAGGCTTTCGAGGGCTTTATCTCTACAGGAATCTTGTTATACATCTTATTGAATCTTTTGGAGAAGTCAGAGACAGAATCTCCTTCCATTTTCTTCAGAGACCCAAACTCTGTCATGTAATACATGAAATCTATCCTATCTCCCCACTACCTCAGGAAAACATTATCTAGGGCTTCAATTCCAGCAATAGATCTAGGGGCCAGTCCTTTGAACCATTTACTCACTTCGCCATCCAGGCTCTGGACGAAGACTCTCATCCAGACATCCTCATCTTCAATGTTTAGGTTGTTTGCATAACTGTAGAAAGAAGCCAGGTGCTCTTCTGCAGTTATGTCCCCTTCCCCAGTGAACTTGGGCATGTATTTCAAATAGTCTCCAGCAGGGAGAGAATTCATGGGATGGGGTAGGACTAAGGGAGAATATCTGGCAACAACTATGGCGTTCATTCTATTCAGAGGGGGATTAGAACCAGCCATAGGAATATTAGGTTGAGGAGAGCTGGGAGGAGAAGGAGTTCGCAAAGGGGCTACTGGGAACGAGTCTCGAAGTGGAGTGGGAAACAAGATAGGATTTAAGGAGAAGGCTAATGAACTCAAGTCAGCAGGCACTCCTCTTTGCGCAGGAGTGGGGATATCCTCTGCAGTTACGGGTCTTCACCGAGAAGCAGCTTCAAAGGAGAGAGGAGTGACAAGGATTTCTCCCTCTAGTCCCAGACTAGGAGGGGAAAATTCAGCAGGAACACTCCCAAAATTCAGGAAACGGGAAACCTCTGAAGGAGGTCTATCAAGAAACTGAGGAGGAGAAAAAGGAGTTCTTACAGAAGGAAATGGTGGATTACTTGTTTCGGCGGTGAAAGATTTTTCTTCAGTGGCCTTTCCTTTTCTGAGAACCACCTCTGGATTAGTTACAGGTGTATCTAGAAGCAGCTGTGGATGTGACCGCGTATGTCTGCCTTTGGAAGCCACAATTAAAACAGCGGGTTCGCTCCAGTGGAGTTGTCACAATGGATTCGCCAGGTGCACAACAACAATCTCAATAGTTCTGATATCTGATGCACCTTCAGAATCAACTAATCGTTGTCGTTCAATCCCAAGGAATATATTCAACCTCGTCCCCGACAACGGTGCCAGAAATGTTAGCGTCAGAAGTCACTCCTGGATTGCAGCAGGAGCAGAGCCCGAGACCCATCAGTTTAATGTCACAATTTGTTTATAAAGGATGATCAAATGGAAGTGAACTCAGGACAATATCATCTCAACTCTGAAACTAGGCTAGGCGTGCATGGGTAAGTGAGGTCTTAGATAAACTTCAAACAGTGAGTTGTAATAAAGGGTGAGCAGAGGGAAGACTTGTATGAAGAGAGTGCAAGGGTCTATCACAAACATCAGGTTTCTAACAGACTGGAGAAGAAAGCGTTCAAACACAAGATCATCTTACATTCAAACACAGAAGACCAGAGAATACAATAATGTAACAACAAATCCTTTATCATAACATAACTGCAACAATTCATGCGAATCATTCGATCATGAAATCTCTGGTATGAGACGAAAACATAGACGGAGTAAGGAAACTGTTTGTCATAAAACAAGAAATCTCAGATACAGATGCCCAACCAGGAAACTAGAATGGTTGTTAAAACTTTACAGTCGAGAGCTTTTCTCTACCATCGATAGATACAAAAATGGCAAAAACGCCTACATATAGTCAAAAAACAAATGCAACAAAAAAAAGACACTAAATTAAAAGCTTTGCGTCTGCATGGCCTCTGACGGTTTGCACTAGCAATATCTGAATGGGCGTGCACCTACGGCGGATGCGATCGAACTTCTGATAGCTCCGTAGGCGAAACGACGTGCTTTAACTCGGTGCCGGACTTTCCCATTNCGGAGATGATGCCTAACCACCACCAACCACCTCAATAACTACTTCATGGGGATTGAGAATGGCCCAACCAACTCGACACCCTTGCAACGTGGAAGACTCTTCGCACTGCCACCTGTATTAGCTGAACGGCCTGCTGAATGGGCATGGAGGCCAGCGCGAAGGATGGGGCGCATAACGGGAGTGGTGGCACCAACATTATGATGGTGGGGTATGAAGTGGTGAGGTGTGAGGGAGGTGACAGGGAGAGATACATGGCGGAAGGCAATAAGCGGAGGAAGGTAGGTGATGAAATACAATGGGCATATTTCAATGGAGGTTGTCGTGGAAAGGGGCGGGACACATGGCAGGTGGTA
This sequence comes from Picea sitchensis, assembly GCA_010110895.2. Taxonomy (NCBI): domain Eukaryota; kingdom Viridiplantae; phylum Streptophyta; class Pinopsida; order Pinales; family Pinaceae; genus Picea; species Picea sitchensis. Next base: position 45,772 of record SNQJ01S0018834.1, on the reverse strand, counting down.
AATGAACGATGAAATGGAGATGAGGTCACCTGGACTAAAGTAGAGATAGACAGATGACACATGGCAACAGGGGAGAGGCGGCTCAGGAGGATGACATAACGGAGGGAAGGGCCCACATTGGTTAAACACAGAGAAACTAAGAAGGATGGGATCGCGCGAGCGCCATTGATCCGGGCGCTTAGATCTCGACCGTTGGGAAGCCACGCGCCCGATTCCGGACCCCCCCCCTCGGCTTTAAGGTAGAAA
>SNQJ01S0018834.1:27927-45447 GCA_010110895.2 Picea sitchensis | reverse complement strand
ATGCACCGTTGATCCGGGCGTGCGAATCTCTGTCGCCCAGACTTGCTTGTCGCTTACCACATGCACATTAGCATTCCAAACTTAGGACAAGTCGATTTTTAACCCATTCCTTTGCATTCTAACCCCCTTACAAGAAATATCGCTAACACATTTCTATTAATTTTGTCTTATTTTTTTTCTTTTCTCATAACTTTTGTTGGTCAACGTTGGAGATATTAAATCGTACTTATCTTGTGCTTAAATTTTCATGAATTTCCAAAGGATAGATATTGAGGAGATATGTCGACATGATATTATCCAAACATTCCTTGCAAACTCTCTAGGCTCTCCCAAGAAGGAGGAAGAGGAAGTCCTTCTTCGAGTGAGACTCCGAGTGACCAACAACAATCTCGTCAGAGGCGATTTTCAAACGAGTCTGTGAATAGATCAACTGCAGAGTGTTCTCAAGCAAGTGCTATGGATGTATCCTTCTTAGATAGGTTGTGCATTGATACTCCTACACCTGAGAATGTAGGGAATACACCAGGAAAAGATAATGTTTCTTGTAATTTTCTTTGATTTTGTTTATTCTTGTTGTATTTTTGTGTATTTAAATTTATGTGAAGTTAAATGTTGTAATTAATTTCAAATGTGTATGTAGACAATGAGTTTAGAGCAAGGGATGACAATGAAAGAGAGAGTGGTTGTCACAAATATTCTAATGTTGGTGCAGAGGGTGAAGGTGGATTTAGGAGGTCGCGTTATCAAGAAACAAAAGATTACACGCCTACGTCCACCTATCCTTCGAATGTTGGTGATGAACTTCTCTGGGAAGGGATTACTGAAGCAATGACCCTTGAGCAATGCTCAGGTGTTAAAAGGAGGTTGGAAAATGATTTGGTGGTCTTGGAACTCCCTTAGAAGAGTAAAGAAAGATTTCATATTGTTTTTCATTCATTGCAAAACTTTATGGACGCATATCAAAAGATGGGGCCAACCACTAACAGTTTTTTCGATCTAATGAGGCGGTAAAAGTCAGAGGTGATGGGTCCTGATAAATGGGAGGCAGTAAAAAATAAAGTTTCAAAATCAGATGCAATTTCGATGTTCAACTTCAAAGATGGGACAAAGTGGAAGATATTGAAGGTGCAATATTTTAAGCACCCTGACATTGTAGGAAATCTGTAGAACATATTTTTAGCGGCATATGGGAAATTGTCGTGGAATGATGAGGTTCCACAATATTTTGCAAGAAACTTTTATGTAGATTTTTTCTTGCACATGCACCCTGATTATACTAGTCTACCATCCAATTATTATGGGACTGGTAAAGGATGAACATATGATTGCAAATGGGCATATCGAAATGCGACATTGTTGAGGCCTCCAAAACCTTTAGTACCTCGCCAAACAGGGGCATTTTCTTCACATTAAGAGTTACAAGCTACATCATAGGTTGACAAAGAGGCTAGGAATGCAATCGAGGAAAATTTAGAAGTGATTTGTTATGGTGTTGATGTTGGAATGAACTGTCAATGAGCGGAAGCCAATTCCTGGGCCACATTTGTTTATAAAACAGATGCAGAGTTAAATACCATGTCATTAGAAGATGTTAAGGAGTATGCGAAATTTTGTTGTGATGGTTGGAAGAAGGTCATTCAGAATGATGAACCAAACAACAGATTGGTATGTGTTCTAGTTAGTAAATGTTTGACGCATTTTATGATAGTTTACTTCTAATTATAGATTTAGATATCATTACATATATATAGAAATAATCGAGTTGTTATTGTCATTAATTGCAGTTTAGAGATATGTTAAATGAATCTCTAGTAAATAGGGGACTTGATTCCACAAGTTCAAATTTGGATGGGTTGAATTAGGTATGTGTTTTCTAATATCCACATATGAACACTTTAGTTGTCCAATCTCCAATCTTTTGAATAAGAGATCAACAATATTTATAATTTTGTATAAATGTGAACACATTAAATCCTAGATTTAGTTCTTAGTTGTGTTGTTCATAGATCCCTATTCCATCACCTACTACTTGGGGAGGCTTGTCTCAATTCTCATTGGGAGAGTTTGAAGAGAGTGGGGGTTCACATGTATCATTTAATGTGTTAAAATCTTTTAAATTTAATTTGTTATAATCATTTAAATTTAATTTTCAAATTTTCAAATTTGAAATATGTTATATAGGGTAATGTGGAGAAGAGAGTACCTGAGAGTGTGCTTGGGAGGGATATTGGGATTGAGGAGGAAGCAGAGGAAGCAACCATATTTGGGAAGAATGCGTCCATTCAGGATGATTCATAAATGTATGTTTTTTACTTTTATCAAATTTTTGTTTTCTCAAATTTTTAGTTTAGCCTTTTCTATTCAATGCTTTGATCAATTATTTTGAAATATATAGAACCCCTAGATAAGTTTATCGTTTTTTTAAATGGTGTATATTCAAACTAATTTAAGGTTAGATCGTGATGAAGACCTAATTTTGAACTTGAACATTTGATTATTTGAGAACAGACTCTATCCCACATCAGAAAAGGGAAAGTTTCTAAATTTTCTTCGATTGCATTCCTTGCTTTCTTGNTTTTTTTTTTCTACATACAATGAAGTGAATTCCTTCTTGCCAGGGTATTGTCAAACTCTTAACTAAATTGGTTACTAATCACAAAAACCAAAATTCAAGTAGATTTACAAATAAGCTATGCATATGTATATGTGAGCTAGCTCACACATATTGTATATGTGAGCTATCTCACACATAATTTCAAAGAGCATTTGATTATTTGTAATATGAATACAACCCAAAGATGAAAGATTTAAATGGTTTTTGAAGAATGAATTAATTTACATGTGCATATTTGTGTTTTCTTCATGTACATGCAAGATTATATGAGAACATCTATTCCACCGCAGAAAGAGGAGATAAGTATTTTCCGAAAGAATGGTTTTTAAAATGGAGATTTGTGAACTTTTTTAGATATAAGTAGTTTTTTGGAAGAATGACTTAATATGGAGATTTATGAGTCCTTTAATTTGAAAGGGAATTATGGAATTTGATTATATGACCATTGCACAAGAGGAGAGAAGTATTTTACTACTGAGGAGATTTGTATTTTATTGCTGTGTAAATAAGATCAAATAACATCACCTGGGATAAGAATTTCACCTGAAGGATTTAGGACTTTATCCACAAGGAGATAAGTATTTCATTGGAAGAATGACTTAATATGGAGATTTGTGAACTTTCTTCATACATAGTTGTATATTTATTTTCAGCTTATTATCTAACTCTAACTCTGAACACAATTTTTTTTTACCAAGAACACAATTTTGCTCTTTAAATTTTTTAAAGATTTTAGATAAGATTTTACAAATTGTTTAAATCATGTATGCTTAATTTGGAGAGTAACTATCTTCTGTTTAAATGTGGTTGGGTATGCTATTATTTCTTATTGTTTATTTAATATTTAGTTAAAGTATATATGCTAATATGTGTTATTTTTTATTTTTTTATTATTGTTTTTTATTTTTTCAGATGTCTAAATTATATTTGGTGGAAAATATGTTTACATTATATTTGGTGGGAAAGAGTATGTTGGAGTATGAGACTTAAATCTTTTGGTATGTATGTCAATTTTGTTTTAATCACAATTTTTGAATTTTGTTTTATTTCACATGTTTGAATTGTAAATTTTTAATTTTTGAATTCTGTTTTTTTTTTCAGGTTTGAATTGCAGGTATGAGGAGATCTATATTAAAGTGATGGCTTAGAGTCCATAATTTTGGAGTTAAATGTCTTATTTTTTGTTATCATCCTAAAATGGATGTGGAACCTATATATTTGGCAGTGTAACTATTTAGACTTTGATTATAATATATATATTGGGAATACAAAATATCAATTTATTGTCTCATATTTGATTTCTCTTATATTGTTAAATGTTGAAATATAATTGCTTTGTCAATGTTGAAATATAATTTCTTTGCTTTGATAATTGTCTCTATCTTTACTATGTCAATGTTGAAATAAAATTGTCTTGTTGTTAATCTGTTAAACACCATTACTAATGTAAGAATAACTTTGTTTTGGTTTGGTTTAAGATTTGGTTTGATAGATTGTGGTGGTCTGACCAATTCTCAAAGGTGTCTGCACTAAGTTGATGGAAAAAAAGTGGCAAAGTTGTTAGGTTTGAACTAATGTTTTGTATATTCTCCTTTTTACAATGTATTAAATTAAGCATCAAACTCTTAAATACATTTTTACTATGTATTAATTTAAATTCTTCCTTTTATGTTCACTATGGACTGCTCAAAAAATGTTCAAAAACACATGATAAAATTCAACATATTTCATTGCGGATTGTTCTTGGACTTATGGGGACTGATAAAATTCAACATATTTCATTGTGGATTGTTCTTGGGCCTATGGGGATTGATAAAACTCAACATATTTCATTGTGGACTGATAAAATTCAACATAAAGATGAACTCTTGGGCCTATCCTACTATGTATTAATTTAAATGCTTCATTTTATGTTCACTGTGGACTGTTCAAAAACACATGATAAAATTCAACATAGTTCATTGTGGATTGTTCTTGGGCCTATGGGGATTGATAAAATTCAACATATTTCATTGTGGACTAATAAAATTCAACATAAAGTTGAACTCTTGGGCCTATACTACTATGTGTTAATTTAAATGTTTCATTTTATGTTCACTGTGGACTGTTAAAAAACACATGATAAAATTCAACATATTTCATTATGGACTGATAAAATTCAACATAAAGCTAAACTCTTGGGCCTATGGGTATTATTATTATGAAGAAATCCACTATAAATATTACAAAGTAAGACACACGCACACAAGGGGCTCTACACACACTTGAACTTGAACCTAGGACATTTACGTGGTCTTCATCATTTTGATGTTTTCAGAGAGACATGGTCTCACATTTACATCAAAATCTCAATTTACATCAACATCTCAATGAAATGTTTTAATGGTTTTTGAATTCACGTTCTTTCTCATACAAACAACTATGAGAAAACTACAAAGATGATAACAATAGCTAAGAAAAGCACAAGAAGAGATAGAAGAGATATTGAGATCACTTATGTAATATTTTGTCTTGTCTTGATTTTACTTGTACTATGTTTATTTATATAAAATATTGGATGAAATAATTTCAATATACTATTTTCTTGATTTCAAAAAAAATCATCAAATTTTATAGTTTCTTATGAAATTTCACAATGAAATATTCAAGAAAATGTGAAATAAAAATTAAATTTTATAGTTTGTCAAATTCTATAGTTTATTATGAAATTTCACAATGAAATATTCAAGAAAATGTGAAATAAAAATTACAGTTTCTCACTTGTAATTTAAATTTTGTTTGATTTGGAAATATGGTTGAAAATAGTCAAAACAAGTCATCAAATTTAATATAAGTCCAACAATGAAAATAGTCAAAACAAGTCATCAAATTTAATATAAGTAAGCAATCTTCATTAAAATTTATATTGATATAAATAAATACATGTATTTTCAATGAAAAATAAAAAATGCTGGAATGTACATGTGCCACTTGTTTAAAAACTTCATAATGGTATTCCATCTTCAATTATTCGTTCATGATCGACTTTGGACATTTTCCATTTTCTAACTTTTATTTATTTATTTATTGAACTTCTATTAACTTTATGCACGTTGCACATACCAAACGACTATATTGACAACTTGTGACATCTGACTGGTAGTCTTGAAAGTTAACATGAGTATCAGTTTGATGGGTTTCTTGAAAAAATTATCCTTTCAATACAATGGATCCTCTTTCATATATAAAACCGTTTTCATCAAAATCTTCTAATAGCCTCATCTTTTGCTCTGTGCATCACATCAAATAATATTTCACATTTTCATTGTTGTCTACAGGTGCAACCATGGAAAAGACATCTCCTGCAAATAATTGGATATATTGGACAACAAATAGTTCGTGTTAGATTATCACACAAGTACATCTACAAGTTATTTGAAAAAATTTAAACATAAAAATTACCTTCTCTAACAAGATCAAAAACTCTATCGCCATCCATTGACACTATAGTTTCATTTGATTCCATATCCTTTGAGCTTGCAAGTGGCATTTTTCCTTTTACATTAAGTTCGGTATGTCTCCAAGCTTTAACATATTCTGCATTTTCTTTTTCGCAAATATCTATGGATTCTGTGTCCTTTATGCAAACTAAACAAAAACAACATTTTGATAACGTTTTGTTTTAACTGAATGTATTTTTCGTGTCCCAGGTATTGTACTGGCATCATATGGGATTGATTTATTTACATCTTGGATTCCAACATACCAAAAAAACCTGCACAAGACAAGAACTTGTTAACTTGAAATCTCTCAAGAAAATGATTGAAGATTGAATATAAATTTGAACACGTTCAAATAAAAATATCCTATGTACATGTGTAACATTTATATATAGACACACCTGTGGACATCCTTTGACAAATTATAGTCATGGCATAGCGCCATTTTGCACCATTCAACAACTTCTTCAACCGATTTAAATCGATCGGAATGAGGGTTCATCTGATACCTTTGAAGTGCTTGTTTTACACATGCCCCTGCACCGTCGTGCTCTCCTTTTCCATGACCAGTCTAAAAAAAAATCCAACAATGTGTAATGTTTTATTTTTTATGAAGACGACATAACCAATAGAATGATCATGAATATTTGAACCGACCCGCACACCCATCTGACCATATCCAATGTCGATCAAATCTGATTTCGCTTTCTTTCAATTAATCATAAAATTTATCAAAACGATGTTGTACATAATGTGTGTCATGTGCTCGATCATCACTTATATAAAAGTGATATTCTTTAATAACATGTCGATAGTCGTTGGTGCTTTCTATGTTATCAAGACTTCATTGAGCATGTCTATATAGAACATGGACAAATATCGTGACTTGATCAAAATGATAATATTCACTCTGTATTTCTTTTTGTGCAGTGAATGTGTAATTCTCTACAAAATCAACTATAGACAAAATTGTCCTTGGTGGAAACACTTCACGGGATTGTTTGAATTGTAGGTCTTTTGGTGCAGACGACGTGCCCTCTTCGTCAATCCGCTTCTCACCAGGACCTTCTCTCACACAGGCCCGAAGAGTTAAAGAACTCTTCCAACTCCTCTCGGGAGTTCCAGCTTCCCACAGCTCTCCTTCGACGATCTCCTCTTCACTTCTCGGGAGATCAGGTTTTGCGGTATCGCGAAACTCACAAACACAATTCTCATGCAATTCAAAACCCCGAACCCCGATGGGTCAAAGGTCAATGTTCACATGCATGTCGGGGATTTCCCTTTCGGGATATCGCTACCCGTGATGTCAACAACTATAACTTATAGTCCCCGAGGCTCGATGTGTTGATTCCCCGATACAGTGACACATGTACTCCACTATCCTCCGGGGTCCCACACTGCCACGTCACCTTCGAGATTTCACGGATCGCGGATCCATCCTACAAGAGTTCTCGCTGGTCGAGAACCCTGATTCTCGATATGATGGGATCTTGTGCCACCTGTCCTCCTGACGATCGACGACTCTCATTAGTTCGAGAAATCACTAATCGCGATTTCAATGAGTTCAAAACTCTCGTATTCACAAACCCCGATATGCCGATATGCGATGGCTATGGGTTCTTCCTACGCTCAAGGGTTTAAATCCCTCGCTACTTTTCCCAGATCTGATGGTCTACGGGACTTCGTGATTCTCCACAGCGATCCCTGACCGTCAATTCTCCGCCTTAGAGATTTCTCCTGCTCCAAAGCTCCGTTTCTGTTCGAGCCCTCCTGGGTCTGTTCCCACAGTATCCACAAAAGGAACTATCCCTCCTGAGCTTAATTCCTCTGACTCCTTCAGAGATTTTATACACGCTCCTTGTGCTTGACTTCAACATCTCTTGAAGTGTTGAGTACTTCAGAATTCTATGCGCTCAAAGCCATAGGAATCCCTGTATTCCAATGCTCAGACTATCTGCTGAGACTTCAAATCCGACCTGCACTTCTCCTGCACGACTCTGTTAACCCTAAATCAACTTCTGATTGAACGAGAATGAGAGTTTAACTGTGGAGCCTCATCAACGCACTCTATGCGGATGAATTCAACTGCACTCTATGCAGGAATCTCCTGGCTCAAACAGAGAAACAATTGAAACTCATTCTCCTCTTTCTCACAGATTTCAAATCAACCATGAAATCATATACGCAGCATATCAAAGCAAACGTATGACAGAAAGAAAACACACATGAGAATAATATCAACACAGAGAAACAACACAAACCATGAAAGTGAATCAAAGACTTCCTTCTATTAATTCAATCTGTACATGGGTGTTTCCACAGGTTCTCTGCTCTGCTCTTCTCTTCTGAATGCTTGATAATCCAGAATTTTTTTTCAATGTACAAAGGAGGGTGCCTATATTCCGTTTGCCCTCTCGAACTCTGAAGCTATCAAATCTACAATAAATTCCTATCTAACAGCATTAAATCTAATAAATGCCTTCCTATGTATAATACAATACAAGTGCGCTTCATTACATTAACTCATTAATGCTTGGCGCAACAAATATCAAGGTATAATTTAAAAAGAAGTTTGCTGGCTTGTCCAGCGGTCTTTTCCTGCTCCACACGTTGGCTAGCTTGATGAGTGAGCGATACTCCTGCATCATCTTTCCATTGATCTCTATGTGAATTCTTGGTGTATTTATAAATTTCTTCCTCGAACTTCTTCAAAACATCTATCACACAGACTTAATCTACTTTCAAATCAATCCTTTTGGAAATAACATTTGAAGAATGTAGAGTCGTGTTGTTGATATATTCATATCTCTTCCAATTGACTGTTTTATTAGAAAATGATTGATCATTCATATTAATATGATTCTTTGAATGAAACAAACTTAGATTTCCACAACGATCACATTTCTTTCCACCAACACATTTTTTTTTGTAAAATAAATCATCACCTTCTCTTTCACATAGAATTTCATATATAAAAGCATGGAATGTGGAAGGAGGAGGTGAACTTGGCCATAAAGTTTTACCAAAATCCAAAAAAGTGTTGTAATACAACTCAAATTCCACATGCTGATGACAACAACAAGTGTCACAAACAATGATGGGTCTAACAAACCATAATTTTTGTTGCACAAATGTATTGATGGAAATTTTAACTTCTTTGTGCTCTTCTTTGAATTTATTGAACAATTATATTTATGTCAATGGCAATATATGTTTTGGATGTTCTTCATATTTTTTTTTCTACTATTCTTCGTCGCAACACATCCCTTGTATGTGGTGAAACATGAGATTCTTCCAACCAACAATTACAGGCCAATTCTTTAACATTTTCTGCAATTCTATCTTTGTAGGGTTGTCTAGAAATCACTGTCCAACAAGCCAGCTCATCATTTGCATCTATTTGAATTCAAAATTTTCTATGTTTGTGCAATGTTTTTCTTGGCATTCCCATTGTTTTTTCCATGTGTCCTGTCAAACAATATTTTATGTTGCTAGATGAAACAACTGTTGTTTGTATCACTCTACATGCAACACTGACATCTTTTTTTCGAGAGTTTCCAAAAGCTTTTAATAAACTACTTATATTGTCAATGACATGTTTCACCTTTGTATCCTTTGTCGACTTTTGAATACCCAATAATGATGTAGCTTCTTTTAACTTTATTGCCTTTATTAGACAAAGTAAAAGTTGAGCTTGTACTATTACTGATTCATCTTTGAAAAACGTATTATACATAATCTTAGTTCGATATCTTATATAATGCTTAGCTTTTTTCTTCCCAAATTTTTCAGTATGAATATTTTCTAATATTTCATCATCAATGTTGATATATTCTCCTCCATATTTCAATTTAAAGTTTATATTAAAAAACAAATCCCGAACATAAATTCACTAAACTATATATACAAGTGTTCATCTTGGATTATCTAAATTTATGTACATACCTATAGGTGATTCGTCTTCTGCTTCAATTTCGGTTTAAACGTCTTCTGCTTCAATTTCGGTTTCAATGTCTTCTTCGACATTATGAGACAAATCTATTTATGTTTTTTGAAAAACATCAAATTGTAATTAGAATCAATTATATTAAACAATATTTTAAATTTGCTTTCTATACTTTTAATATAGACAATATGTGCATGCATACCTGGTTGGACTTCTTCTTGTTGAAAATCTCGATTTACATTATCATCGTTTCCTTCTTCAATATTTGCACGTTCTCGTTTCTTTCTCCAATAATTCTCTTTCCCTTGTTCGTTATGGAGAGTATCATCTCGAGTGCGATCAAATTTTCTCTTGCGCAAACTTTTGTTTCCCATGACTTTTATACTTATCTGTAAAAGATATGGTCAACAAAGACTTCACCTTGAAAAAATGCTCAACATTTATCTTTCAACATATAAATTGTTATTCCAATAAAAACTTGAACAAACATCAATTAACTTATTCAACAAAAACCAAAAGGATAATTCGAAACTTTGTTTAGGCGGTCTAGAAAACAATCAAACAAGCGATGAATTGTGTTAAATGTGTTTGGCTGAAAGAATATTTATACGATTTGGTGCGAAATGAAATGATACAACATGTCTTTTCATTTTTTCTGACCGACGAAATTCGCTCAACCTTCTTTCGGCCGAAAATAGGTTTTCTCGGCCGAAAACCTTGGAAACCGTTTAGTTTTGACGGTTTTCGTTAGAATTTAGTCTTTCGGCCAAAATAATATCTTTTGAACCGAAAGATTCTTTCGGTCAAAAACTAGAAATTGGGACTGTAAACAGAAACCAGAGAATTTCCCCAGGCTTACCTGAACTTTGGAGGTTGCAGACTTCTGCAAATACTCAGAATTTGGTTTCGAAAATGACACCATCATTTGAGAGATTGAATCTACTTTCAATTCCTATAATTTGTTTTCATTTTCATTATTGTTATTTAATTTAAAAAAAAAAGTCACTGTATACTATTTTTAGTAGACATTATGATTCAGTGAAATGAAATATTCGTATCTCTAAAAATGCACAGTGAAAAATTTAGAAAAAAATATATTCATAATCCTTAAACTGTTCTTTTCAAAAGGGTATTTTTAGATGTTACTTTTAAGTAAAAATTCAGATAGATACAAGGTGGAGGAAAACATGTGTCTAAAATCTGCAACGTTTTCAGCTTGGTCAACTTCAAAAAATTCTAGAAATTATAATATTCATCCGTTAGATTCAAAATTATAGTCATAATAAAATAGAGTCTCTGTAGATTGTTGCAGTATATTTCGTTTGTTAAAAACATAATTTTAATAAGAGATACATTGTTGGAGGAAAAAATAACTCATTATCATTCCTTTCATGTTTAAGGAACATACTGTTAAACAATTGTCAAATTGACAAATCAAATCTTAATACAAAAAATTTGAAAAATAGTCATTGGAACGATAACAAAATTATTCACAAGTTTTGTTTTTACTGTAAAGTGAAATTCTAAATAAAAAAAATTCTTTTGTATGCCGGAAGTTGAAGAACTTGTGAAAATACAGTTTTTTTTCCTCATAAAACAAACAAAAGTGTTACCCATCTTCATGATTTTACCCTTTAATTAATCATTCTTTAAAAATAATTTAGCCTTAAGTACTTCGGAACTTCGGTATTCGGTGGTTTTGAATGAAGGATGATAGAAATCTTGCGAAGGTGGAATTCCCAGAGTAAACATTTGAACCCTTATAGGTATTTCGGGGCTTCGGAACCTCGGAGCTTCGGAACCCTCGGTGGTCTGAAAAACATTCTTTGTTTTATTTTTTGAAGGGAAATCTCCCAGAGTGACATGGAATTGATGACATTTCAAGAAACATAGGCGACACGTTTCACCTTAAAATGTGTCAATAAGCTGACACGAATGTTTAAAACAAGTGCCAGGTGCCAACCCAAGAAAAAATTTAATGACATGTGTCCTATAACTCATCTGTAGACCCTTTTAAACATTATCATGAGGAACTGTCTTTAGGACTTCAAAACTTCATATATTCGGGGTTTTGTTTTTTATATTCCTTGAAACTCCCAAAGCGTGAAGTCCCGAAGTGACCGTTGAAGGTTTTCTTTTAAAATTCGGGCAGTTTTATAATGCAGAGAACCCGAGAGACGTTTTATCTAATTTAATGGAACTCATCAACATATGTTATTGTAAGTGCCTTATTAATACATAACAATCATGGATTTATTTAAATGAAAATCAATTCCCTAAGTTGTTTTGGTGAAATTTTGTTTTCAAGAGGTAAAAACAAAAGATTTTAAAATTTAAAAGTATTAAATTATGAAGTGTTCTAAAAGCTTCAATTATCTTACAAGATGAATAAGTTATTCTAACATTGGGCACTCTGGGTGTTATCCTTAGACATATCAGTCAACTATCCATTTAGGTTACAAAGAATCATTTTTACAAGATGAGGTCCAGATGTGGAAATGGTGATGGAAGATGCTATGGAAAACCAAAAGTCCATCATAAAACCAACACCTATATGTGGGTTCAGATCAACGACACCTACACATTTGGAGTTTCAAAATTGCACAGGTTTTAATAAAAAGAGGCAACTTGCAAAAGCCCCAAATAGTCGAAGTGTCACAGATCTGAATCCTCGAAGTGCCACATCAGTTTGGGCATGTACCACTCCGAGAGTTTTCAATCCAGAACAGGTCGAAATCATCGAACGCCGAAGATACTTAATGATATGATACATTAATATTCGGTTAAATAGAAATAAACATGGTTAATGACTCTGGGCCCATATCAGTCCAGGAGTTATACAAAATCTGCATATAGGAATTCCCAAAGGGTTAATTTCTAGAGGCACGTGGTACTCATCCATGAAGGACATGTGGCATCAATCAGTAAAGACATGTGACATTATGTGACGGGAGGCCGCCATATTACTCAGGGCCTATACTTCTCTAGGAGTTATACAAGCTCGACATTCAGAAACCTCCAAATCCCTAAGTACCGGAGACACGTGGCATCAATTTGTTGTCGACACGTGGCTTCAAACTATCACAAAGATGTGGGATCCACCAGTCAGGATATGTGGCTCTCGTCTAGATCATGAAATCTCACCCCAATAGTTTTTCCATCCAGAACAAACACAGTGTTGCTGAAGGAGTCTTGAAGAGTCGGAGTCCCAAAAAACTAAATTATTTAATGATAATATTATATTAATATCGAGTTAATAATTAAATAACATTGGTTAATCAGTTTAGATCTAGACCATGATACATGGAATTCATTTCAAGCATATTTTGGGTTTTCCATCTGTAGTATTTCAAGTGACACGTGGCACATATTCTTTTGGTGACACATCAGCCTCTGACATCAGGCTGCTACATCACTCTGGGAGAATGTCACTCCAGGATTTTTTCCATCTAAAACAAACATAGTTCTCCCAAGCCTAGAGCCCCAAAAATCTAGAGTCCTGAACTCCCAAATTTTTTAATGATAATATTATATTAATCTCGGTTAAGAAGAAAATAGCCTTGGTTAATGAGTTTGTAAGTTCTGTCTTCCAGAGGATATGTATTCTATGCACCCTGGAACTCCCAGAGTCCTGAACTTCGAAGTGAGGAGAGGTTGCGACGTCACTGTGGGAGAAAGTCACTTTGGGAGATATTCATGCTTTGTGTTCAAAGACTCCCAAGATCTAAGAGATTTGTGCCATCGCTAAATATTGCTAGGGGAGTTCTAAAATTGGCAGGCCGTTAAAAATTTAGCGGGGCGCTAAAGTCACAGGGTCACCTAGATTGCACATTGTAAACTAATCGACGGCTGAGATTCATTTCGGAAATAAAACGCGCCCGAGCGTTAATCTCATAGAGAAATTTTGGAATTGAAACCATTTACTTTTTGAAAGTATTTTCATTCTAATTATACTGTGTGTTTTGCATAATCCAACTTTCTTTTATTTTCTTAATAACATACCATATTTTTTTCCTACTATGACTAGTGCAACAGATAGCTACTAAAAAAAAGCACAAATATTTTGATCACTTGTAACTTGATATATTGTTGGATTCTGACTTGCCATCTTGGAAATTTCCCTTCCTACGTAGTACATTTTATCTCTTTAATCTATTTATGGAATTCCATTTTAATGATCTTTGTAAATTTCCAAGTGATTTTCATCCCAAGTAAGTAATGTTCATTTTATTCTATTAGATAGGTCGTCTGGCTTTTCTATTTGTATATGTGTTAGGATAAATAAAGTTATATGTGGAGCCAAAAAATCGATATAATTTTCTTTGAAAATTTGTCTAGTGTCAAAGATTCTTTGATCTCCTTTTGTGACCATCGTGTTTGCTAGTTTTTTCTATATATCAACACACACCTAATATGATTGTTTATTTTCATGAGTTTTCAACTCATTGAAGTTAATTTAAATTGTGTTAGAACAAGGTATCAAGACAGAGGAAGATGCCCTTTTCCTGGAAGTTTTGTCTCTGAGTAGAAAGCCCACTTTGAAGAGGTTGAACTACATTTGCACTCCAGGAAGAGGAACTGTTAGGTGATAGTTCAGTATAGCACAACCTGAAATATTTGTAACATGCCTATCTAGTTGATTGTTTTTGGTAACGATAATTTTTTTTTAAGGTTTTTATTTCTACAGATATTCTTGCAGATGTATTTACAAATGTCATTGATCTTTGGCATTAGTAATTAATTATGGGTTATAATTTTCACTTGTTTCCAAATCATCATTTTCTAGTCCAATATTTTATCCACATACTCGTTTTGTATTGTGTTTATATCATTAAAAAGAGTGTGAGCAATTGCAAATACAAATTATGACTTGATTTTTGGCTGTAACTATGTATAGTTGATTTACAGGCCTTATTGATGTTTGGCCTTTGTATATAACAATGGGTTAGAATAATTTTGCATTCTTACTGTGATAATGCCTTAAAAAAACTAAAATAAGAAACATTTTTTTCCAATTCAATACTCACACAATTTTTTATTTTTGATCCCATAATGTTCACCTTTGTCAATTTGATAATAGGGAGGTTGATTTGGTAGATTGAAATATCGGTCACGTCAGGTGACTGGGGTGCATTTCGAGTGCCTGAGAAAATTTAATGCTTTGATGAATATTTTTTTTATTGCAACCTATGAGGGTAATTGTGTTTTTGATACATTGTTTAATGCGTTGAAATATTATTTTAAGTATTAAACTTCTTGCAGCAGATTATTCATTGAATGGTTTGTTGTTTCCCTGTGTTTTTACCTTTATTACGTCACTTATCTGTCATTGGTGCAATAGTAGCCAAGGAGAACCCTCACCCATATCATCTTTCAAATCTCACCATGCTCTTGTCTTGGTGAATCAACCCTCTAATTGATCAACAAATTGAAAATAATGAGCATTGCAAACTTGTGGTGGCCTAGCTCTTTCCTTTAGCAGTCAGGTACAGACTTTAGGATCAACAATAACTATGAAATCCTTTAGAAAAATCTATAGGAACTTCAATCAAAGAATAGAGAAAGTGAGTCATACTTGTATTTTCTAGGATGTGTTTTCATAAGAGAAGCATAAAAAAGATAAAGATAAATCAATGGAGGGTTGTTGAAATAAAGTTATTGTATTGTCAATTTGAGCGTAAGTATAACAATGAAGAACTTGAATTTTAATTTTGTGTGGTTGATAGCATATTTCCATTTGACTTCAGGTAGCATATGTCTTTTGTTTTTTAAATATTTCCAAAGAAGAATTTAGGTTATTTCATTAATCAAGTAAAATTGGTTAAATGAACTACATATTACATTTTCTCCACAGAGCCTGCATTAAAAAGCAAGGTAGGTCCTGTATATTCCTTAAGATCATAGAAAAACCACTAAGATCCTGAATCTATTATCCAGTCATAATCCAAAAACTAGATGCATGAGAACCTTGAACTACAACACCAAAGCACATGATCAAAAGTCTGGCAAACATAACACAGGCAAAAATCAGCAACTATTGGGCACTGTATCCCATCTACAACCAAATTCCCAAATGGACACCAAGAAATTCTCCGATTACTATATTACTATGAACCAAAATCACTATGAACATTTTTTTCTGATATTACTATGAACCAAGATCACGTTGACCTGAAAATGTTCTAACATTACTAGTTCTGGAAAATACTGTCAACGTTTAACTTAATGGAGTTTGAAAAATGAAAAATTTGCAATATTATTGAAAATCCATGATGGTTATGTTCAGAGGAGCAAGACATTTTGACGCCTCAAAGGATGGACCTGATTTATTCACAATTGGGTACTTTGTATGAGTTCTTTCCTCATGCTTCTCATTCCTGGGCTCAATAATCTTATACGCCTCTAGTTCACTTTGTCATGGTACTACAAAACTTTATTCATATGTTGATTAGGTAACATGGATAGAGACAGATCAGACTATTTCTTCTCTTGTCAATGCATGATATGATTTTTTTTTTTTGGTTCAGGCAATATGCAGTATGGCATTGTCTTGATTTAAGGTAATTTTTCTATGGGCGCAAAAGTCACTTAGCATGTAGATAGTCTTTGCCTTTTTCTATAGGTATATTTCATATGGAAATTTTGTCAACCCAGGAAGCACATCTTGCAATACAGGTTGTCTAACTGTACAATGTACAATTGTGTTGTTGAGGGTTTAGATGACAGCATTGAGGCAATGACTATATATGTAAGGGCAGTTTGCACCGCATCATAGACAATCAATTGTGCCATCATTTATGAATGTAGAGGCAAAACCAAGAGAATTTAAATTGGCACATACAGGCTCGAAGGGGGTCGAGTAGGCATTTGCTACAACCAAAACACCCTCAACCTACACACATGATCATATTAGTTAATATATTGAAAAATATAATATATGTGTGTACAACAAAAAAGATGCAAAAAGCTATTGAAGGCAATTTGTTTTGTGCAAATTGTTGGTGCAAGTGTATATGTATACGTACAACAATTGTGGAGCTAGTTAGTTTCTTGAGATCATGTACTGTGTCTTTTCGCAATTCTATTACAAATGTTTCTTGGGTTGTGCGAAAGATCCTTTCTTTAACATCTCTTTTCTTCATTATATTTTTGAACAACATAATTGGAAACTTCCCTTTATGCAATTGTTTTTCCATTGAGGAAAATAAATTTTCATGGGTGTCAAACAATTGTAGCTGCACCATGGAATAGTTTAATAGTTGTATAAGATGTCTGAGATATATGAGCATGTGAAATCAAAGGGAAAAAAAATGGGTATGGAAAATAGTACCATTACCTTGTCGTTGTTGATTAAGGTTGGTTGTCATTGATGTCAACCCTTGAAGAAAGACCCATAGCACAAAGTTTTGGGAAATGGACCCAATAGTGTTTGATGTAAATATAACTCATTATTGTTTTGTCATGGTTGATAAGAAGTAAAT
>SNQJ01S0018834.1:15645-27917 GCA_010110895.2 Picea sitchensis | reverse complement strand
ACTGGTGTACTGTTCATGTGTGTGATTGTTTATTTATTACTACTCATTTTTGGATAATAATTCTACATTGATATAACATTTGAAGAAAAAGGATTATAATTACGTTATTACTGATTCACCCCCCCTCTCAGTAATCCAACAATCGTTGTCTAAGTTTCCATCTTTTATATGGAGAATGTGTTGCGAGCCAACTTTTCTTGCAAATGTTACAGTTGCACCAATGGTTCCAATTGGGTAAATGTCATTGTTCTCTACAAATTGGCTGATTGTTGTGTCTGGTACGAAATGATATTTCGAGAAAACCGCAAGAATTTTTTCGACAACACTTGTTTCATTGAGAAATATAATCTAATCACAATCACCATGGTCATATACTGTTTTCGATAATATCTTGAAATTTGTAATGGATATCCCATTACCTGGCAAGACCATTTTTGCATGTTTCTGGACAATTTGTGTAGGGATAGTCACTGTAACTATCATCATGGCTTCGTTGTCTGTCATGTCTGCATGCATAATGCATCTACTTTTGTTTTTTTTTTGTCTAAGTAGGTGTTATACACGACCATTATGTCTCCGACGAACAGTTGTCCAGTTAAGTGGTTGTTCAAGCCTTCTATTGATAGTATATTGGGTGGTATAAGTTTAGACCTAGTGACATTTTTTTGAACAGGAAAAGTAATGTGAATGACAGTTTGTATCTTCTTTTTATTTGCATCAATGTACAAGTAGATGCACAATTTGGATAAAGTATGCAGGTTAGATTTTTGTAACCATACCTCTTAGTATTTGGACCTTGCACTATGTTGATCATTTCACTTGTACTCGTCGATGCTTCTTGTGAACTAAAAAGCATGTGTTTTATATGACATCAACATATTTACCATGGCATAGATGAATAAATAACTGAGAATATTTGTTCCCTAAACATAGCAAGAGCATAATCTATGAATCTTTACCTTTGGCCTTGTCGTTGTGTTGATGTTTACGATGATTGACTACTCATGCCCATGTCACTTGTCCAACGTTTTTTGATGCAAACATGTGTACATCGAACATGACAACAACTAAATATGCATATGCATTGTATATTGTTCATAATTGATATGAATGTACATTAAGCACATGCACTGTGTTTGATTCACTATTACTCTTGGTATACATTTTGGAATATTGTACTTCAGCTTCCTCTGTTGTGGCACATAAAACTTCATCCTCTTGTTCAATTAGTCTATTTTTTTTGAATGTAGCAATGCAGAGAATACAATGGACATGAAGCTAAGTTGCTATGTAGGAACATATGTAAAAAGATTAAATGCAATCTTATGTATTTCAATGTAGCACCACAGAAAATACAATTGACATGAAGATAAGTTAATATGTAGGAAGATATGTAGTATCTACATATAAACAAAAATGAGGTTCAAATCAGTAGAATAAATATACACAGAATAAATGAAATACAAAGCAATGGAGTATGGAATAAGCGTAGAAGCATGCGCCTTCGTATGTATTCTTCTACATTTCTGGTTAAGAGTCCTTCGTCTTGTCCAGTTATTATGTTTGTTTCAATGTGGGAAAGTACAAAATACAATGAACATGAATGTAAGTTGGTATGTAAGGAACAACAGGGAATACATACATATAGTAAATTAGAATCAAAGGAATAGAGTAACAAATAGTGTTAGAAGCATGTACCTTTTTTTTTATTGAACCATGTTTGTGGTTATATAGAATTCTTTTATGTCCAAAATCTATTACAAACCAGGAAAAATTAAGAAGTTGGATGATCCTAGCTGAATAATTTGGTTTTTGTGCAAAAAATTATCCATATATGCTTTGAGACATGGAAACATGAGTTTGTAATATGCTTGATGTATATTTCATAATTCAAGTACAATAAAAATTGTATCTTGATCAGATCTGTATGTGTCTAAGATAAAGAGGGTGTATTGTGAAATGGGCACATTTGACCATACATGGTCAATAAGTGTGTTTTGTACATGGTTTATCTTATCCAAAAGAAAGCAGAGACTGTAATTGCACATGTAGTTTTCCAATTCTTTTGTTCTAGCACTATTTTGTACCCTGTCAACATTGAAGTCTCCTAGAATGATAATGGTTTTGTTCATATGTAAATGTTGTAATGCATTTGAAACAACATTCAGTATGTTCGGAAATGTTGCATGTGGAGCGACATAGAGATTCAATATGGAAATTTTTTATTCATGGAAGATTACTCTTGCTAGAACCATCTCAACATTTTTTCTTGAAATGCATATGCTCCAAAATTGTTACATGTTTTTCACTAATATCATCACTCCATGTGTAATGTAACTTGATATGAACTTGTGATTTGGAAATTGCTTGTTTTGCATGCATAATTTCATGTATGTTGCTTGCAAGCACAAAATATCAAATTGCATTGTGTCATAGTCATTGAGTATATCATTCATATGTGTAGGTTGTGTGTGTTAAGTGAGAGTCCTTGTCTTGTCTAGTTATTTTGTTTGTTTCAATGTGGGAAAGTACAAAATACAATGAACATGAATGTAAGTTGGCATGTAAGGAAAAACAATGAATATGCACATATAGTAAATTAGAATCAAAGGAATAGAGTAACAGATAGTTTTAGAAGCATGTACCTTTGTTTTTATTGATCCATGTTTGTGGTTATATAGAATTATTTATGTCCAAAATCTATTACAAACCAGGAAAAATTAAGAAGTTGGATGATCCTAACTGAATAATTTGGTTTTTGTGCAACAAATTATCCAGATATGATTTGAGACATGGAAACATGATTTTGTAATATGCTTGATGTATATTTGATAATTCAAGTACAATACAAATTGTATCATGATCAGACCAATATGTGTCTAAGATAAAGAGGGTGTATTGTGAAATGGGTACATTTGACCATACATGGTCAATAAATGCATTTTGTACATGGTTTATCTTATCCAAAAGAAAGAAGAGACTGTAATTGCACATGTAGTTTTCCAATTCTTTTGTTCTAACACTATTTTGTACCATGTCAACATTGAAGTCTCCTAGAATGATAATGGTTTCGTTCAGATGTAAATGTTGTAATTCATTTGAAACAACATTTAGTATGTTGGACAATGTTGCATGGAGAGAGACATAGAGATTCAATATTTCAATTTATGCTTCATGGAAGATTACTCTTGCTAGCACCATCTCAACATTTTTTTCTTCGAAATGTATATGCTCCAAAATTGTTACATGTTTTTTCACTAATATCATCACTCCATGTGTAATGTAACTTGATATGCAATTGTGATTTGGAAATTGCTTGTTTTGCATGCATAATGTCATGTATGTTTCTTGCAAGAACATAATATCGGATTGCATTGTGTCATAGTCATTCAGTATATTATTTATATGTGCATGTAGGCTGCGCATGTTAAGTGAGAGTCCTTCATCTTGTCTGGTTATTATGTTTGTTTCAATGTGGGAAAGTACAAAATACAATGAACATGATTGTAAGTTGGTATGTAAGGAAAAACAAGGAATATGCACATATAGTAAATTAGAATCAAAGGAATAGAGTAACAGGTAATGTTAGAAGCATGTACCTTTGTTTTTCTTGATCGATGTTTGTGGTTATATAGAATTCTTTCTATCCAAAATCTATTACAAACTAGGAAAAATTAAGAAGTTGGATGATCCTAGCTGAATAATTTGGTTTTTGTGCAACAAATTATCCAGATATGCTTTGAGACATGAAAACATGATTTTGTAATATGCTTGATGTATATTTCATAATTCAAGTACAATACAAATTGTATCGTGATTAGACAAGTATGTGTCTAAGATAAAGAGGGTGTATTGTGAAATGGGAACATTTGACCATACATGGTCAATTAGTGCATTTTGTACATGGTTTATCTTATCCAAAAGAAAGAAGAGACTGTAATTGCACATGTAGTTTTCCAATTCTTTTGTTCTGGCACTATTTTGTACCATGTCAACATTGAAGTCTCCTAGAATGATAATGGTTTTGTTCAGATGTAAATGTTGTAATTCATTTGAAAAAACATTCAATATGTTGGGAAATGTTGCATGCAGAGTGACATAGAGATTCAATATTGCAATTTCTTATTCATGGAAGATTACTCTTGCTAGCACCATCTCAAAAAAAAATTCTTCGAAATGCATATGCTCCAAAATTGATACATGTTTTTTCACTAATATCATCAATCCATGTGTAATGTAACTTGATATGCAATTGTGATTTGGAAATTGCTTGTTTTTTATGCATAATGTCATGTATGTTTCTTGCAAGCACAAAATATCAAATTGCATTGTGTCATAGTCATTGAGTATATCATTCATATGTGCATGTAGGTTGCGTGTGTTAAGTGAGAGAATTGATACATATGAGTTTGTTTGTATGGATTGGTAATCATATTGTGGATGCCATTTTGCACTAGTCCGAAGGCC
Source organism: Picea sitchensis (assembly GCA_010110895.2). Classification (NCBI taxonomy): domain Eukaryota; kingdom Viridiplantae; phylum Streptophyta; class Pinopsida; order Pinales; family Pinaceae; genus Picea; species Picea sitchensis. The sequence goes on along the minus strand of SNQJ01S0018834.1, from coordinate 23,450 downwards.
TTGCATCTTAGTATCAACTTTATGTTTGACTTTGAAGTTATCTTTTGTAAGAAGTCTTAGCAAATACAAGGAGTCTATGCTTTTGACACGGGACAGAGTTGTGTATACAAATCCATGTATTCATATTCCAGCAGGGTTGAGCACAACACTATCAAGTGTTATCCCTTGTGGTATGTGGACTGTACGTGCACATGCAAGTTTAATTGGAAATTGTTTTCGAATCTTTAGTTGACCTGTCTTTTCCGATGTTGATATTGGTTTTGATATTCGTAATATACGTGTTCAATCGCACGAAGTGTTTGAATTATATAGATAAGTTAACTTGTTTGCTTGTCGGTGGCCAATATGTGGTTCATGGAACTTAATACAGATGACATCAACTTTTTTTGTTTTGGTATAAACTTTGAGTATTCCATCTACACCATTCACCAAGCCATCCTATGAATCATAATTGCAGGCATATATTTCTACTAGCACGTCTAATTTTAGGACAAGTTGCAAAGGAAAAGTGGTTGTATGTTGATGACATGGTACATTTCCATGGTTGTTTTCTTCAAGCTCAATTGAATTAATGATGATATCATTGCCAGGAATGAGCGATAGCATGTACCTGTTATGCATTGCAACATCCTTATTCTTGTAGAATAGGTAAGGGAAGGTTGGGTATATTGGTGCAGGTCGCATGCACCTTGAATTGACATATGTTAAGTCATCACATGTTTGGTTCTTTGTGTGCATTCTATTCAGAATTGCAATAATGTTTCATTTGTCTGGTGCATTGTAGTATGTAGTTCAAATCATTTTATGTTGTCTTTACAAAAGTCATGTGTCATTGTTTGCATATTGACCATAGGTTGTTCAAATATCAGAGAATCTTGTATGGGTTGTGCCTGGTAAATATCCCCATAGAATATCATATCAATGTCCCCAAAGTATTTGATCTGCACATGTTAAATATGTTTCTCAGTCGATTGTCATTGGAATATAAGAAGCGACTTCCAATAAAAAATGCCTCATTTATGAAGACAAGTTGTAATTCCTCATAAAGCTTAGACATCGTATCTAACATTTCCTTGCTGAGTGGAAGAAAATGTGACTCGTTAAAAGGCATTAACAATGCAGAGTGGACTGTTGTTCCACCAACATTATATGTAGTTTTTCATGTATATGCAACTATTAGTCCCTTTAGTTTCATAGGGTCACTCAAACTATTTGAATCATAGATTCATATAAGCATTTGGAATAGTTCTTTTGATGTGAATTTCTTGCATGTTCCTACCCAGCCTGTAAGGAACAAGTGCACAGGAATGTGCATGTTTAAGCATTTTTTCATTGCAATGTCCTTTAGGATTTCTTGTTGTTCTCGATTCAACAGTCGTCTAACTCTATAGTATTCATCATTTTCGATAAAGAAAGGATGTTTTATTACTTTAAACCCAAGATCGATACATTTTTCAATGGAAGGTACTCAAGGACAAGGAAAATTTGCTTGCAAGTCATAGGACTCACAGAGAGTTCTAGTTGTTTTATGGTTTGTTAATGTCTCATCAACATTGTCAGGGTTTTCTAGTTCATCAAGTGCACTTTCTAAATCACCCCATGTTGGGTTGACATTGTATGTAAATCTAGCCTCATTGATTTGTACTGCAGTCTCATAAGTAGTATATGCAGCTTCCCATGTAGGGAAGTTATGTTTTAATGTGTTTTCATTTTGATCAAATGGAATGTTCAACAATATTTTTTTCTCTACAGAAGTTTTCATAGTTGATGTGTTTGTTGTATTTGAAAAAGCGTATTACATTTGGTTTTTTTCTTTTTGATATGGGTGTACCATTATTTTTGTAATGCGATACAAATTATGCAAGGTAGATATGCTTAATAGTCGGTGGACGTTGGAGGTAGTAATCAATAATAGAGAGACAAATCACGTCGTCTGAATTATCAGGCTCTTGTTCTAGTAAAGATGGTGGTTTAAGCATGAATGTGCATGTGTCAAGTGGAGATGTGTTTATGAAGACACATTTCCTTGAACTATAGTTCAGAGGCAAGGAAAGTGCGATGTGGACTGCTTTTTGAGCAGACATTTGTTGAAGATTAAGTAATGTATTTCCAAGTGTACATAACAATTGCATGTCATCAATTTGATTTTTTTCATGTTCTCTGCGTATTCTTCTGAATGCACTTGTCATAGATTTGTCAACCTTTGTCATGTATGAGGTACAATATGATGCCGCATCATATGCATTGAGGACATACTGTGCATCTATATTTTCATTCCACATAATTGACATGTCTTTGGAGAAACTCTTGTTCCAAATATGTGAAAGTTTTCGTTTAAGGAAAAGTGTTGGTTGTTTAAGTGTAGATTGTATCACTTGGATGTACTCATCTTCTGTTAGATTTAGTTTTTCCAACAAGTCTTCAAAGCTCATTAAGTCATTGAATTCTCATTGTTCTAGAAATGTGAACAAAGATTTTGATTTCTCAATGAGAACATTGTCCTCTAAACTAATTGGTTCTATGATTCTTGTTGTTTTCATTGGCGGCACAGGGAAGTTGTATCTGCAATGTGAATTGTTTCATTTTTTACAGCTTCTTGTATGGTAATGTCTATGAACTTTGGCAAGTTCTGGATCCAAATGGTCTGTGTTGCATGTTATGTATTTTTCTAGAAACTGCTCGATTTGTGAGTTGTTTTCATTTCCATAGATCGGTGCACCCTCTATCCATAACAATGTGTGGTCATGCTCACTCCCTCTATTTTGGAACTCAGTCACAAAATAGTAGTCTGATATTTTTCCAAAGAACGTTTCATCATGACATATCAATTGCTTCAAATCATTTACTTTATGTCTATAGTAAGGAGTACATGTCACTGGGTCTTTTATTATGAGGTAGTCAATGTCATCATTTTCCAATGTCTTAGTTTGTTTTTTCCTTTTCCTATTCCTATATAATGCAGACATTGTAGTCACCAATGAACCCCAGTGATTCTTTGCACTTGAAAATGTGATGAAAAAAGTTGGAGGTCCCAATTGTCAGATCATTGCAAATATAGTTTTCTTGTTTTGTTGCAAGTAGTCAGGAGAGATGTGAATGTTTTTGAAATCTATGTATCCAATATCCGATTTTAGTACTTTTTCTAGGTTTTCTTTGTACTTGACATCTCTGGCCAATAAATTTCTTCCTCGTAGATGGAATTTTCTAATTGGCACCCACATGTAATAGATCACTTTCTCAATTATTATGTGCATTGTTTTGTAAAAACAAATTGTTATGTGACAGGAGAAGTCACCGCTTGAATGTAGCAGTTCCCATCGAACTATTTTTTGGTAGCTAAATCATTATGTGATGTCAATGGAACTTGGATCTCCATAGAACAGTGTTGGGAAGTTCATTTCCTCAACAAATTTGTCCTTGAATATTCCAAGTGGATGTTTCGCTTCAACACGTGAAATTTCGATAATCTTGTATGGCAAGTCATAAATGCATTGTGAGTCAGTGAATCCATGTATCAATGTTTCAACAGGTCTTTCATTCTTTGAGTCATTGCTTGTATCAAATTCACTAGTAGTGTCAAAAGTCTATGCTGAGTTTTTATTTCCTTGTTCAAGAACATGGTTCCAGTTCTCATTTATACAAATGCTTTGTGCTTTGTATAGGGCCTTGGAACATAATTATTTTAATGCTTTCATGACAATGTGCACACTGTAACGACCTCCTCGTTACGACAACAACTCTTATAACAGGTGGAATTTTTATTTTTTTTGTGTTTAAGGTGTGTGCGCGCGTGTAGAAGTAACAGACACTCTTGACTCTGCGTTGCCACTCGAAAACCAACAAGACGCAACCACGATGTTCATCAAAAGAAGACTGAAGGCACACAATGAGTAACTGCAAGCAATAAACGACCATAGACACAAGGTGCACAACCTAAACATTTAACGACATACTGGGTTACGCACAATACGAACACAGAGGGAAGGATCCATAGTAGTAGATCTTACTATTTTTGCACAGGAAAGCAGGGCCTTTAATCTTAGTTCTCTGCTCCGGAGAGAGAGAAGATCAGATAGGCTCCTGGCCAACTGCTTAGGCAGAAACTAGTAACCCGACTACGAACAAGACACAAGCAAGACATACACCACAAGACAACATACGACGTACAACCGTAACAACATGTTTTTAATGACGATCAAACGACAATAAGTAAGACTGACTACCCGCCCATCCTACCCTGCAATGGTTAGGACCTCCAAGACACATAATCAATGCTCAAGCCCAGGTTCCCATCGATTTTAACCACTTAAGGTCTCAGGGTGGGCAACTGTTCTGAGGAACATGGAGGGGTCTACATCCCGCCTGACACAATCAGACCACATCCACATTAAGGCAGTTGACGACAGTAAAACAATAATAACTCATTAAATTACTCATTACGGTAATGCATCAGAGGTGTACCTTTAATCGATTGACAAGCAAAGACAATTGCTGCAACAAGTCTGACCTTCACTTGGTTTAAACTTTAAAATATAAATTACAAATTTCTCGCTATGATCAAGTCTAGTTCATCAAGAACCGTACAGCCAAAATACCCCTTCCAACAGGATAATCATATTACCCTAATGAAAATATATAATTAAAAGATTTCACTACACTAACATTATCATGAACATTGACAGTATTGGGAGTGAGCATCCCATAAATAATGGTATTAATCACAACCACCAACATTTAAATCTACGATATCGTTACCATAACCGACAAAACCATTTCATTTTAAATTACCATGACCTTGCAATAATAGCAATCATATTACGGAACCCTCATTATTGCAATTAGCAAGGTTATCTATAGTACACAATTTGTAAAAGTGAATCATTTAACTTCTTAACAATATAAATGAATTGTTCCCACGATAGGTAAATGAATTGTTCCCACTAACACTAACACTGTTCCCATTAACATTAACAAACAACAATATAATTTAACAATTAACCATCGTAAATGAATTGTTCCCTAACATTAACAATTTAACAATATAGCCTATTAACAAGTTAACAAATAGCCTATTAACAAATTCATAGCCCAATAAAAAAAATCCCTACTTTATTGACCAACCAACCTTTAATTAGCAATTTTTCATATTCAACAATTTTAACCAAAATAATATCAAAATATAGACAAACCCATACAAATTAACTTGTAGTAAATTCTAACAATTTTTCATATTCAACAATTTTAACCAAAATATAGATAAATGCATACAAATTAACTTGTAATAAATTCACTTGAGAAAACTTGAAATTTTAATTCGAGCATAAAACCATTTTTAAAACTATAAATTATTGTTTAGGGTTTACTGTCAAACAATAAAAACTATAAGTCGCAGACGTAGCCTTTACACTAAATCTAGAATTTAGGGTTCTGTTTGCAATGCTAGCACATGAATTAGTCAGGAACTTCCATCGGCAGCGAGGGAGAGCAAAGTTCTGCGCCAAACTGGATATTCATTCGCCAGGCTTACGACTCAGTCTCTTGGCCACATGGTGCCGTTGGCTACCGGCATGGTTGTTCTGGTGGTTAAGAGGATGAAATTGACAACGGAGATGGGATAATACATGCAGGCCCAAGGTGGGAAGGATCAGCATGGAAGCAAGAACGGGTTATGGTCAGCAGCTCACTCTAAAATTTATCAAACAAAAGCCCATACGACTGATGCCAAAATGAAGTATCCCATCCATATTAAAAATTGAAAAAAAGAAAACCCAACACAACCAAATGAAACCCCCAATGAGAATCTACCGACAATAACACTGACTCATAAGAGAAAAATGAAATGCCCAGGTACTATTACAGGAACAAATTCATTTAAATCCTCCTGGACAGATTTCCCACAGAAGTAAAGAAACTGAATTGCTAGAACGCCTTTACAACCTCCTCCTTTTTCAAAAACGAATGCCAGGGCGATTTTACAAACGATTTGCCCCTACACCTACATAAACACGCCCATCGAAGTTCTTAAACATCTGCAGCAAGGTAAAACGCCCACACAGAGATTTATAACGCCCGGTCATCCAAAAACGCCCAAATCTAATAAAACAAAACGTAGAGGAATGAACTATGAAAATGCCCCCATTAACATCAGATGCCCCCCATTAATATTAAAAACGCTCGCTGAATATAAAAATGCCCCTATGCTATATACTACAGCCTCAGAGATATGAAACGCCCCCATTCATATAAAGAAAATTCCCCAGAATAAAAAAAAAACCCTGGTAATACAAAATATGCCCACACTGGTATAAAAATCCCACGGCAATACAAAAACCTTGGTAATATAAAATATGCCCTCACTAGTATAAAAAGCCCATGCATCTAAATGAAAACGCCCACATTCACACAAAATTTTTCAGAACAATAATTTGAAAGAATTTATACAATCCCGCACATTCAATAAAAGTTACACAGTCCAGAACGATGATTAAATAATTTGCACAGTCAGAACAATAATTATAAAAATTTACCCAGTCAAGAACGACATACATGCCAGAAATTAGATTCGCAAAGCACTTAAACCCCAACACAATATATATATATATATATATATATATATATATATATTTTAAAACAGTCCATACCGAGATAAACAACAATGCAAAGAAGGATTGCAGTGTAATAGACAATAAACAGAAACGCAGAGAATAACAAAGGGAACGGAATCATCCTAAATTTAATCCATCAAGAATTCATATACAAGTCAAACATTTTTCTCTTTTTTTTTTAAACAATGCGCATGCGTACCTGGGACTGGCAGCGGATAACTCGAAGACGCTATCCCCCGTTGTTGCTTCGTGCCGCTCCCGCTCGACGGATGTAGAGACTACACCAGTACCTCCCAGCCAAACGCTAGGGGTACGCTGCTTCCCCCTTAGCCCCCCGAGCCGCAAAGGGGCCACACACACTCCAGATAGTATACCTAGCTTCCCAGCTCACCTCCAAGGCTGAGCTACCACTCTAATCCCAGCTGAGAAAATCCCAACTCCTCACAAGCAATCAGTCCAGTCCAAATTTGGCAGCATCACGATACCTAACAACCCCTCCCTTTTCCCTCCATCCCCCTTTCTTTTATGGATTTTTGAGCCCCCTTGCCCTAAATCATATTTAATTTCAGTTTTAATGAAAAACCCTAAAAAATTCTCTATCTTACAAGTGTCACTCATCCCCCACATTTCTCCCAAAATTATTTTCTTTAAATTTATTAAAAGGCTCATTTCCCTATTTTATTATTCCCTTTCTTTTTTTTCTTTTTTTTAAACCAAAAAGGTAAATGCACCAATGCATCTTTTCATTTTATTTTTAAATTCATACTTTTTATACTCCCGCTTGTTAAATAATTTTATTACTATTGGTTCAGTCTCAGTTTATGTATGAGTTTTATGGAAAATAGTTTAGTCCCTTAAGCATTCAATTTATTCATTGAAGGTTATGCGTTCTGTCAATCAAAACTATGGATTTCGGTATTCGTTTATTCATGAATTAGTTTAATTTTTGAAAAACTATTGCGTTCATATGGGAGTTATGCTTTAAAATTTTTTATAAGGTTATGTATTTGACAGAAGTCGGGTTTTCATTAAAGTTATGCTTTCAAAATGTTAATGTACTCTCATTGCAAGTTGTGTTTAAAGAAGGAGATGCCTTCAATGAAATTTATTGTCTGAGTTAACTAAACTGTAATTTATGTATATTTTTATTTTTAAGAAAAGTTATGTTTCAATTTGAATAAAAGTTATGAGTTCATTAAA